>CAWUFW010009826.1:600000-750978 GCA_963921515.1 Calotriton arnoldi
TTGTCCAAACATTAGTACTTGGGTGCTAATGGGATGCTAAGCTAGTTGGGTTGGGGTTTTTGGGTGCTACGGTATATGGTGGCAAACCACTGTATTCCGGGGTCTCATTTTCCTGTGCATAGCTCTGTGTATGTACAGAAACCTTATGACATGGCGCGACCACCGTGGGGCAGCTTATCTGCGAGACGCTTGAGTAGTACTTGTGCTTGTCCACAAACCCCTCGCGTACGCTTCCGGAGGCGTATGTGACGGTGATACCTCCTATATTGAATGTTTTATAGGTTCTTTCAAGCTTGATATTATTAAAAAAAGGTTAGTTAATAGACCCATTTTTGTGCTCCCTGTTAGGTTGTCGAATATAATTGTTTAGTCATGGCTGGTGTGGCGATAGCTGCACATAGTCGAGGAGCACTCCGAGACCACTTAGCTGTGTATGGAGTGCCCGATACTGGGGTCGAGTTGGTCTTTGTGGTTCAAGCCGATCCGGCTTATCACTTTGAAGTGTTTTACACTTGGATCACTTTTGAAGCGGTGGATGCAGGTGACAAGCTGTTTCATGAATATAAGCCCACCGCTGTTCCTGCTGCCTATCGACCCTATACTGCTCTTGAAGTGCCTCTCACGGCTTGGCAGCACCGTGTTTGGTTCAATGGCGCCCTACCACAACCAACTACCGCAGTTCGTTTAGGCCCCTTATCAATTCAGGGGGCCACTTGGCCTGTATTGGCCGGGTATACCCCGCATCCAAATTATCTGGCATTAACGCTTGCGGAACTGCGCACTATGCATACCGAATTGGTGCGAGTGCATCGAGCCTTGGTGACATACGTTACAGGTAGCCTCCATGGAGCTGCTCCTGTAGTCGCAGGCCAACCAGCTATTGCAGCTGGAGTGACTATAAGTCCTGTCATGGTAAATTCTGTGATGGGCAAACGTCCACAAAATAAGGACGACTATCCTTACTGGCTTGCAGAAAAGTTCGATCAGATAGAAGCAGTGTTTCCACATACATCCCCAGTAGATAAACACCGCATCCTCACGATAAGTTTGCCAAAAGACATAATCCCCGATTTGACATCATGTGAAAACTGGGGTAAGGTATTCGCAGCAGTTTATTCAAAATGTTTTGGAACTCCTTCCATGACGGTTCTACCCTCTGTAATTAAAAAAGTACAGGATGAACATGGCCCTGAAGCGGCTGTGGAATTAGGGATGAGACTAGTGGGAGTGTTTGATGTAGTAGCTGAGCTGATCCTTGGAAATGTCAAGGGCGATGCTATGAACTTTCAAGTAGCGAATGCTTTGGCTTTGGTCCCAGAGTTGGACAGGCCTCGCGAATTACCGAAAATAATAGCCCGGGCTTATAAAACAATTGGAAGAAATAGCCTAGGCAACAAGCCTTTTGTAAAAATGCAAACTCAATCGCAAACACAAGTTATACAAACAAAAAGTGCATCTGAGAAAGATGATAAACCAGTCTTCACTAAAAAGAGTTGGAGACAGAAAAAACAGGGTAAGCAACAAAAGAAGCCGGGGTCGAGAGGCGCTTCCCCAGTTTCGGTTTCTTCTGAACGTACTTATGATTTACGTGATAGGTCAAGGATTAAATCACCAGAAAGGTTTCAGAGCTCTGATACGCGTTCTCCTCGTTCTTCACAGGCCCAGACGTCGTCACAGGCTGGTGGAGGAGGACGGCAAGATAGAGGAAGGGGCCGAGAGGCTCCCCAGGAGCGAGACCAACCTCGACAACAAGTCAGAGGGAAAGCAGAAGATTTTCATCTTCCTCGACCGCAATTTCAGAAGAAAAAGGTTGCCGCTGTCACAGCGAAATATGCCTCAGACCGTGAGAACGAGACTCCAGAATTGGACGTGGGCAGTGACCCTCCTAGACAGCGCCGCGGAAGTTACCATAGTGCGGGAGGCGCTACGTCCTCATATGGAGGCGACAGCAACTGAAACATTCGTTACTGTAGAGACAGCTGACACGAGAGTGGCACCCCCTGACAGACTATATAATATAGTTATACAAATTGAAGGTGACATACCGCGTGAAATAAAAGGGATTTTTTGGGAAAATCTAACCTCTTCATATGACATTTTGTTAGCAGAGGTGGATTGGCCACCCCCATTCGTTTTAGCTGCACATAAAGGAGAGGAGGTAATCCTTCCAAGCTTTTCAAAGCATGTCCCAAAAGACAAAGCTGAAGCACTTGCAGCTGAGTGGGCTGTGTACCTGGCACCAGCGTTATACCGCAACCATGTGGGATGGGATGAAGAATCACCTCCTCATGCAATACCTTTGCGGTCACTACCGCAGCCACAACCCCAATATCCCATCAAACGGCAGGCAAAAGGCCCCGTCTCAGAAATTCTGACACAGTTGGAATATCAGGGAGTAATTGAACCATGCGTATCACCTATGAACAATCCCCTTTTCGTGGTTTCTAAACCCGATGGATCGTACCGCTTAGTTTTAGATTACCGGCATTTAAATACTCATTGTCGGAACTTTGCGGTGCAAAATACACACAGTTCTGCGCTTGTAGACAGTCTTGTTCGTAAAAAATACAAAACGACACTTGACCTTTCAAACGGTTTCTACACGCACAACCTAGCCCCGGAGAGTGGTCAATGGACCGCATTCACTTCCGGTGGTAAATTATTCCAGTTCCGGCGTTTACCCATGGGCTACAAAAATAGTCCGGGTATATTCGCCGCCCGTGTTGTTTCTTTGTTAAATGACATTGATCAAGACGCATGTTCGTACATAGATGACATCTATCTGACGGACGACGAGTTATATCAACATCTGTCCCGTGTGGACCGCATTATTCTTGAATTTGCGGAGCAGGGTTACAAATTTAACTTTGCTAAGTCACACATTGCTGAATTTACTGTTCTGTTCTTGGGCTATGAGCTCAATAACGAAGGTAAGGGCTTAGCCCCCATTTCTTGGAAAAATGTGCACATTTGTGCCCCCCAAATACTCTGAAGAAACTTCAGTCTTTGCTGGGTTTCTTGAATTTCGGGCGTACTTACATTCCCGAATATGCCCAGCGTATCAAGCCTTTGTATGCTTTGATACAACCTACTTATTCAAGGTCTTGCTGGCTGCCTGAGCATACCTCAATTCTGCAGTCTTTGCAGACAGACCTTTTGGAGTCTAAATATCTTTTGACTCGTGATAACCACACAAACCTGGTGATTAGAATAATTCCGGGGGCGGTGGGATTCACATACTTAACCTTTAATGAAGGTGATACAGTACCCATCGCATACAAGTCACATCTGTACACTTCCGCTGAATTGCGCTTTACATCTGTCGAAAAAGTTCTAACTGCAGTGCAAATGGCGATTCTAAAAGAACGCGCACTGGCACAGGGAAAGCGGATTCTAGTGGTAACACCCTGTCCTGCCCTAGAGGCAGTAACAAAGGCAAGTGTACCGAACTCAAAAGCAATGCATCCCCGTTGGATACAATGGGCTACATCCTTGACGTCTTCGGACGTCACTTTTGTTTTTGATTCTTCTCTGCAGACTCAAGAGTTTTTGCAGTATGAATTCGTTCATCCTCCTCCTTTGTTTTTATTACCGCTTGAGGATTACAAATGTGTGATCTACACCGATGGTTCGGCGCAACCGGCCACTGGGTCCAAGCACGCTTATTCAGCTGCATGTGCTATTGTTGCGGGTTCCTTTGTAGATGGAAAGTTCAAATCCTCTGCAGTGCATACTCGCACACTTGGAGATAGCACCGCACAATTAGCCGAGCTGCATGCATTGCTACTTGCACTTGAGTTCGCTTCTCAGGATGAGACCACTCTTATTGTATGTGATTCTTTTTACTGTGTACAATCTTACAATGACAATCTGTTTTTCTGGTCGAAAACGACTACAAGGACGCAAAAGGGAGCACAATTAAGCATAAAATGCTTTGGGTTCGAGTGGCAGAATTGCAACAACGTCTGCCCCTCACACAGGTGGTTCACACCTTAGGCCATCAGCGGGTGGGCGCACACGCTATTGGTAACGATCTGGCAGATGAGGCTGCCCGTTCAGCAGTAGTCACGTGTTCAGTAGCAGCGGTTACCAGGTCCATGTCTAAAATAGACCCTGTTATTTTAGCAGCTATTGCTGCAACCAAGGAAGGTGATAATTACCCTACAGGTTTCCCTTCCAAGTATTCTTACAAATTAAGTCCCGATCAGGTTCCTTATGTAACTATACCTGACGTTGGAGATCGGCTGATCCCCAACGCGGACCGCAGGAGTGCCTTGATATCAGCTGCACACGAAGGCATGGCTTCTGCTCATGCAGGTGTGTCAGCTACGGTTTCCATCTTGCAGCAGCGTTATTGGTGGCGTGGGTTATATAAAGACACCCGTGCTTTTGTGCTTTCTTGCGACGTTTGTCAACAGATTAAGCCTTCCACGGTAACACGTCCACCACAAACACCGCTCTGCATTGCTAACAGACCCTTTGGGTGTGTTTACTTGGATCACTGCGGTCCATTCTCATCAGACACTGCCTATAAATACATCTTGGTGGCAGTGGACTCGTGCACACGGTTTCTCTGGGTCTGGCCACAACGGAGTGCTGACGCCCGAAATGTGATCAGGGATTTGCGTGTCTTTGTGGGAATTTTCGCATGCGGCACCTTCCATTCGGACCAAGGTCCAGCGTTTGCCTCTAGGGCTTACAAGGATGCAATGGCTTCGCTTGGGGTGCGGGTGAAATTTTCGTCTCCGTATAGGCCTGAGGGCAACTCTATCGTTGAACGAATGAACCGTGACTTAAAGCAATCCTTAACAGCTAGGGTTTTAGGTACTGGCAGGAACTGGCTGGCCCATTTGTATACCGTTCAGCGTGCACTTAATAATCTCCCTAGAAGACCTCTGGGTGGGCGGACCCCATACGAAATGCTCTTTGGCATACGAATGTTTGTGCCTGACCTTGAGGGTCCAGACATCGCGGCGCAATCCGCCAAGTTTGATGTAGATAACCATTCTGCTATGTTACAGGACTTACAAGAAGCCCGAGACAAACTTGCAACTACACATTTACCTTCAGCCACAGATCCTGCGTTGCAGATTCCGGTAGCCGGCTGGCTTCCGAAAATTGGAGAACTGGTTCGAGAGAAGGTTGAAAACAAAAAAGAATTTGGCCCCTCTTTTCGTGCACCGGTTCCAGTTCTTGGCCTGAAGGGAACACGTACAGTCATTTTACCACCGCTTCCTGGTCGCAAAGAGAACAGATACATCTCAGTTGAAAATGTCAAGCTACAGCGCCTGGCCGATCCTGAATAGTGTCACACCAGCGGTCTCTTGTCCTGCCATTTATCGGACATATGTTCATAGTCCATCTGCACGAACGATCGCTGATGCTGTAATTGAGATGGTTGATTTGCCTGAAACTACGATTGATCCCCAACTCTCCACCAATATCAACGAGGACGAGTATACTTATCCTGCATCAGAATCGGTGGCACATCAACCAACAACGCCACTAAGCCCGACTCGTTATTCCTTTGATTCGGATTCCACATCTTCAAAAGTTCCATCCAAGTTCAGTATTTTTATATCCTGGTTTAGAGACAATTTTTTGATTCCCCCTGGACATACATCTGGTTGGTACTTTTCTTGATATTTTTGTTCATGTCCATTGGCTTTGTCACAGTGTTTTTTCTACTAATCAATGGTCACTATTTACCTGAACGCTCTGCTGTAGACTATGTTTCTGGAACTTTGGCTCCTCATTCCTCGTCTCACATCATGAAGCGTGACCACACATTTGTGAACATTTCAGCTTTCCCAGTTGCTGATGGCATCGTATGGGATGCAGTGAACTATCAAATCCATGGTCCGACGGAAATTATTAATGTACCTAATGTCCTTCGTGTTTTAATGGGTGATGTATTACAAAATAATATTCATTCTGATGATTGGGATGTGCATGCCGTTGAAGCATTGTTTGCCGATTTAAAATATTATGCATCTTTTAATGCTGAAGATCTATATATGAATTCTGCTAATTATGCCGATTTGTATTGTTACCAACATTGGGGTAATCATTTTCTCCATAAGCCCAGTGCCCTGCGTAGTTCTGTTAACTATACCCAATGGGAACATTGTCCAAACCCCTTGCCAGGTAGCTCTCAAACTCTTCGAAATAAGTTTAATTATTTTACTGATTTTAATCGGTCGAACCCTGCATCCTATTATTTTAGACTAAATAACACATCAACTCAGAAAATTATGTTAACACACACCAAATTGCTTTATTCAGGTTCCTTTCTGAGTGCCCTAGCTGTGGGAGGTTATGAGTATTGGGATAATACAGTGGATTTAAAATCTATTTGGGGCTCCAAGCCATGGCAGGTACAGGGAACCGAGGCGTTGCATCGTGCTTGCCTCATCCCTACCCAAATTATGTTCCTAAATGCTTCCATCTATCAGACTACATGTTGGGGCTTAGCAACCACTAAACAATTGAATACGCCATCAATACCATCCCTGTCGAGTTTTCCAAATGAAAGCTCACGATTCAATATGTCCCTCGTGTCCCTGCAGGCAATGTTACAAAATAATTCGTTTAATGTTTCTGAGCTGGTTCAGTCACCCTGGTTAATATGGCCTATATCATCTAATGCATGTCAAATGCGTTTTCATGATACTGGTGCTAGCTACACACAGAATAGGCCTGATCCGAGGTTTACTGATGCCCGTACTGTCACTACATACTCTGTTGGTAAATTATGCAAACAATGGCTGCAACATTCGTCCCTAGATTCTGTTAAACAACATTTGTCCCTCCTTACAGGCAATATTGATCTGTCCGACTTTGTTTTGGGACCTCGTGGTCCCCGACCTAAGAGATTCATTTATGAAACGTATAATGAACTCTGGAAGCTATCACAAATGGAAGCTGCTTCCCGTCTTCGGGAAATAGATCAAGCAAATATGGAAAAGGTGCTTGCTGTTGTTGACAATAGTATTAATACCCTGTCTTCTCGCATTTACACTTTAGAGAATATTGTGTCCTCTGTTGTTGATATTGTACAAGATGATGTTTCTGTGTTATATCATGGTCAGAATCAATTGCGCTCAGTTATGCAGTTTGCATGGACTTTACAAACACTTAAGTTAGGTAAAGTGCCTTGGCATTTTTTGAACACCTCTGCCTTATTTCTACCTTTTAACTTAACTGACAAACAGCAATTTATGTCCATGAAGGATGCAACTTACACTCTATTACATATCGAAAAGGTGGATCCTTTGCCGTTCTCTGTTGCAGAACTCGATTCTGCTGTATGGCTAGTCCATGGGGTTATAGCTTTACCATTTTCCTTGTTTGAATTTGACTCGTGCATGAAACATTATCCTGTGGGCCGTTACCGGCCATTGGGCAGTGCTTTCCTGCATGAACTCTGGTCCTTGCCTTTCATGTATAAATGCCTTCGGGACGGCAAGGAAGTCTTTCTCACGGGGGAGTACTGCGACTCGACTATAGGTCATTCGCTTATTTGTAAACACATTAAATTGCATGGCTCATGCAGCGTTTCCTCTCCTAATCTTGCTTGTGTGCTGAAAGGTATTCCTGCTCCTGTTATTTCACCTACTTTCACTCTCCTTTCCAATGGTAGTTATTTACTTTTAAATAACGAAAACTGTTGTGGCCTGCAGGCTGGCATTCCTTACATTGTAACAGTTTCGCACAGGGTTGTCTGCTGCAAAAATGTGCTGTTTCCTCCCCCTCACGGCAAGGTTGATATCTCTATTTGGCCTTCCATCCCTACCCTGGAAGCAGATTTCAATAGACTGAGCAGAATAAAGGCACTATTATTAAACGAGGAAGTTATGCTCACGTCCGCCCGGGAGACATTCATTCTCCAGGTGGCGAGTACCCACAGTGAAATACAGGCCCTTTTAAACACTAATCTCCCCCAACATTTTGGGGAGTTAATACATCGTATTTTTAACGCATCTAACACTGAAGGCCTAGTGCACTTTTTTAAGGTCGTGGGGTCGGGTTTGGTGTCCTCCTTCCAAACTATTTTTGGTGTCATCCCGGCTTTCATACATTCTATTTTTTCCAGTGTCTTTGGCGGTTTCCCATTGATCCTCGCTTTAGCGGCTGGTGTCTTGCTCTTAATTTGCTTTCTGCGCAATGGCTGCTCCCCGATGGGACCTGCTCGATCCAGAACGCCTCCAGCTGCTCCGTGAGCGCCTTTTGGCTGGTTTTGGTGTCTTGCCATTGGCGACACTGAGTGTGTCATATACTCTTTCATTTCGCTTTGCGTATTTCACTTGCGTGCAACCTGTGATGACTTGTGTCCGCTGTCCTTTCACCTGGACTCTGGATTATTGCCTCTCCAATTCGTCATTGTCTGTTCCGGATTTTGTTCAGTTGATGGGTCCCTTAGAGGCCCATGAGCAGGACTGTTCCGTTGCTGGCTGTATGGCACGTGCGGCTGCACTGGGGATTTTGGCGCAATGGGATATCTGGGCGGCTGCCCAGGATCTCCTACAACGAAGCTGTTTCAATTATCACGCAAGCTGTCCCGCATTGCTTCTGGATGCTCCCTTTGCTGAGGAGCATTCCTGCTCTTTTGAACTCATGGATTGGATGGCATCTATGTTTTTTGACGATTCCAATGATGAACTCTTGGAGGGTATGGCTTTTTTCTGCACTTTCACTTTCATGGATTGACCTGCCCTTCGCCGTTTGGGCGCTCCCTGTGCTCCGACGTCAATTTTCTCCTCTGATGGGCCTCTGTCCTGGCCGCCCGACTGTCCAGGGGAGGGTGTCTTGTGGATTGTTACCTGCCTTGTTATTTTGGCCTAGGCCTGGCTGCCATGCTGCTTTTCTTTGCGCACGTTACACTGAGCCGGGCCTTCCTCGCCCTTTGCTCGTGCCACGTTCTTTTGCACTGTCTGCATTTTCTGTTGTTCACCTTTTTGGGCTCAGTCTGCACAAACATGTACAAGGTCGCATAACAATGTATTTTGGTTCTTCCTGATATGGCCAGTCTCGCGCACCCAGACATAACATTATGTGCAATTGCCATGAAGAATTTGATATGCTTTTAATGCTGTGGTTTACTAGCGCTTAACACACTTGGAGAAATCCCTTTCAGTGAGAAGAGCTATGATGTCCTGCTGATGTAATTCTGCATCTAGAGACTGAGGTATGGGGGTTCGCTAGTCAAAGCCCAGAGGTCTTTTATTATTATAATAAACTATCTTACTGCAAGGGGAGGGTGGTAATGTTATTTATACGTTTATCCACTGAGCTCTGAGATGCTTTCCCCGTTTGTATTCTATGGAATTGTAACCATGCTGCTTATATTAGTAATATGCATTATGCTATTAGTACTGACACGTGTACTGTACATTAGAGCACGTAAGTTGGAATAAACATTTTAACCTATCCAGTGTCTCTTCCTACGCATCTTGTGGACAAGTACGAGTGAGTGACGAAAGAGTGTTCTTGCTTCTGCGAGTCCTGAGATAAAGATACCGTGTTCTGGGTTGTCCAAACATTAGTACTTGGGTGCTAATGGGATGCTAAGCTAGTTGGGTTGGGGTTTTTGGGTGCTACGGTATATGGTGGCAAACCACTGTATTCCGGGGTCTCATTTTCCTGTGCATAGCTCTGTGTATGTACAGAAACCTTATGACAGTGCAACTAATTGCTGGCCTGCACCTCATCTGCTCCATTTGCTGGAATGGCCTACTGTTTGGCCTCCATCTGCCAGTGATTAGAGCATACATTTTATCGAAGTAGGCTGCTCTGATGTTTTTGATGGTTGGGTGGTAAGGTTATCATCCACATCTTTCACATTACCTGTGCTCTGACTAGCGATCATGTCTCCTTTGCCTGGAAATTCACCTCTTCTTCCATGTTCACCATCGGCGGGATGTTCCTTATGTACATGCAGTTCTCAAGAGCTGGGCGCCAGGTTGGTCGTCTCGACTGGAGTGTACAAGGTCTGAAGCTTGAAAAAATCGCCTCTGGAAGCCACCTTGCCAGCCAGTGAAGGGAACACAAAGCTGGAATGTGCCCTGTAAGGAAACCGCCAGGAGGAAAAAATGACAAGGCAGAAAAAACCTCCAGAATTCATCAGTACAACAACAGAAGGCTGGGAACGAAAAAGGAAACTGGAAACCAGGAATCTGGGAGCATTGCGACACCCTGGACAATCCCTTTCAAGACCTTTATATAGGAAGAAAAGACCTGGACGAAATCTAATGTCAAGAGGAAGCAAAACCCCACCATCGGAAATGGGGATAGTTCCACAAGGAAGCATAGAACAGCGGCCATGATGGGTTGGGAAAAGACATAAGGAAGCCCCGTCGCATCATAGCGACTACACTGCATGCTTGTCAAAGAGCATGGCAAGCTGACCCCTGAAATGCCCACTCCAGGACCCCTCCTACCCCAGACAGCACCGTGGAGGACCCCCAGCAGAGCAAGAACCCCCAGTAAATGCGGGCTCCACCACCTGACGCGCTGAAGTCCAGCCGCGAGACATGTTCGCCGAGCGCGTTCTGCTTCAAAATAACGGTGCAGCCCGAGGGCGTACCCGACAGCAGTGGTTGGGGCTTTGAGGCCTAGCTTGGAACTGTGGCTTTCTTAAACCAGCCTTCTTCAGCCATTGGCTTTAGACTTTGTCAATCATGTCTTGGCTCAGCCCAATGAAGGACTCATTGCTCACCTAATGCCATTGGCTGTTTGAGTATATTGTTCTGCCGCCACTCAAGTGCTTTCATTTAAATGCATGAGGGACTACTTTACAACTATTGCCCTTTCTATGTTCTGCTACTGGTCTCCTGACGTGTCTTGCTCTAATGTGTTAACACTACATACGTTATGTTAGAAATGGGGTCTCTAGTTGGCAGTGGTTTGCACCCTGTCCAAGTAGGGACCCCCACTCTAGTCATGGTAAGGGAGTCACACAGCTAAGATAACCCCTGCTCATCCCCTTGGTAGCTTGGCACGAGCAGTCAGGCTTATCTCAGAGACAATGTGTAAAGCATTTGTACCCATACACACAGTAGCACAGTGAAAACAGTACAAAAGGAGTCCACACCAGTTTAGAAAAATAGCCAATATTTATCTGAATAAACAAATACCAAATCAACAAAAATCCTACATACACAAGTAAAGATATCACTTTTCAAAGGTTAAATAAGTTTAGTCCGTAGAAAGCAATGGATGCGTCACTTTTAGCACAAAGTACCTTGGATGCGTCAAAATTCAAATACGCTGCGAGGCGCAGGGGAGGTGAGGCGCCTGAAAAGCAAAGTGAGGCGTCAGTTCCTTACTCCCAGGGGAGATGATGAGTCAGTTCCTTACTTCCAGGGGAGGTGATGTGTCAATTTCTTACTGTTATGCAGGAGAGGTGATGCGTCAGTTCCTTACTGTCAGGGGAGGTGATGCGTCGGTTCCTTACTGGAAGGGGAGGTAATGCGTCGATCTCCAGACACGCGGCCTCGGTTCCTTACTGCTGGGCAACGTCGATGAAGAAATCGGTGCCCATGGACGATGCATCTAAAATCCAGACGCGCTGCATCGATTCCACAGCAATAAAGCACGCACTCCGTCGGAGTTGGAGTGGTGCGTCACAGACTTCGGTGATGCGGTGCTCAAAACTCACGCTGTGATGGTTCTTCTGACGCGCTGCGACGGAAAGCGGAGGCCTGCTGTGAAAGCCGTGGTCGATTCGCCGATCGGGAACCATGCTCCAGTGCTGGCAGTGGCGATGCGTCAGAGTTTGTAGCGATGCGTTGATAAAAACAGACGCTGGGAGTCAATGCGTGAATTTTCTCCTTCAGTTCACCAGATTCCACTTCTAAGGGCCCAGGGACTGGATTTGGCACCACTTGGCAAGTCAGGACTCTAAGAAGAAGAGCCCAGGCACTGGTAGGTAAAGTCTTTGATGTCCCCGAGACTTCTTAACAGGAGGCAAGCACACACAGGTTTTGTGAAGCAAGGACTCAATAAATATTGTTGATAAGGCTTTATTGTGTATTGGACAACGACCCCCAACAGCCAGTCTCCTTGCAACTCAGTCCGCCTCTCTCCTGGAATCCAACACACTGCATTCCAGTTGTAGAAGCTTGTGGTTGCCTAGGAACCTTGCTGCCAAGGATGCTTAGAACACAACAGAGAACATAACATATCCCCTTTTCTTAATAATAAAACATAAACAAATAAACATTTGTCTGTATCAATTTTTTCCAAAAAAAAGGTGCAACCTAGTTACGTGCAAATATAATCCTGAAATTTCTTAGGTTGCACTATGTGCCAGGACGATGCCTCCGTTCATCTGAGGCAAGTCTGCTGGCATGCCCACGTTTTGATAAAGTCACCTTGGGGGGGGGCGAGCTTTTTCAGTTGTGATTCCCCAGCTTTGGAACAAGCTACCGGAGAGCTTACGTAGGGAAGTCACCCTACTCCTGTTTAGGAGGAAACTTCAGACCGAGCATTCTGTTCACTCAGGCGTTTGGATAAGCTTACCCAGACTCATCAAGGTCCGGGAGGCGTGCCCTGGTTTCTAGGTTTATGGTCCATTTACAAGCGCTTAGAGACCATTGGTGATTTGGCGCTATATAAATAGAAATTAACATAACATCTCATCCACTCTTGAACTTCCAAATCGCTACACTTGGTTACACTTCTGGCCTTCCACCATTTGCCATCAGATAGCTTAAGTAAATCACCCTTGACCTCTATAATTTTCTTGAGATCAGATAATTTAGAACTTCCTTTTCTTGTGGAAGCACCTATGTGTACTCTCACAAACATTCCTTCTTCAAATATTCTAATCTTCTTACCTAATTTATCATTATGTCTTTGTTCATAAGATTCTTGGTATTTCCCCACCTTGTTCCGCACTTCACTCTCATTCACTTGTTTCTTTTTTTTTGATAAACACATTTTTATTGTTTGCACACGTGATCACAGCCACTCATCACGATACAAAGAAAGAGCGTAGGTATAATCATCGGCGAAATTGTCCCAGTACGTGGATCTGGCAGAATACCAAAGTAACACAAGTAGACATTTCCTATGGATCTACACCATTCCCCCCAGCCACTTCCCCCACACCCTACGGTATTTCTTGGGACAACCCCGGGCCTCGTATAGAGTTTGCTCCTGCGTGGCGCACCAGTCCACTCCGCTTCGCCAACGTCCAACGCTCGGGGGGTCAGGGCGCTTCCAAGAAGCAGCTATGTCCCTTTTAGCCACAGCCATTGCAGTAGTAAGAAACAACTTTTCATTCCTGGACCCATCCAGCCCATCCATAATACCCAGAAGTGCATGTCGAGGATCATGGGGAACCCCCATCCCAGCACCTCCGAGAGTTCCTCTTCAATGTTGCTCCAGAACCGAGCCAGCCGGGGACAAGCCCATACCATGTGGAAGAAGTCGGCAGGTTCCTGGGCGCATCTGGTGCAGGCAGGGGTCAGGCAAAAACAACCAGCCCGGTGAAGGCGGGACGGGGTCAAGTAGGCTGCCTGCAAATAATAAAGTTGGACCATGCGGAGTCTGGCGGAGGCGGTGACAGTCCTGGGAGCCATAAGGGCATCGCGCCAGTCCTCCTCATCCAGAGGTCCCACCCACTGTTCCCACTGGTGTCGGACCCGGTCTAGTGTGGTCGGGGTGTTATTAATCAGTGTACGGTAAATGCGGGAGACTCTCCCCCCCCCCTCCCCAGGTCCCCAAGCATGATCTGCGCTTCAGGCGGGCTGTGTTCAGGGATCCGCGCGCCTTCAGGGAGGTGCACATGTAGGGCGTGACGTAGCTGTAAATATTTGTAGAATTGGGACTGGTGCAAGGAATATCGGGTTCGAAGGTCCGCGAAGGAGCGCATATGACCACTTGCCCACACGTCGCTCAGCTGTGAGATCCCTATGAGGTCCCAGGAACGAAAGCCCTGCAACCCACTCAGCTCCCTAAGGCAGGGGCCCTGCCAGAGGGGAGTTAATTTACGTGTCCACTGAGTGTGTCTCAGAGCGGCCCGCCAGGCCACCAGCACAGAACGCGTCACCTCAGGTAGTCGGGATGGAATGGGCTCCCCATATAGCATAGATTGGATGTTAAGCAGATCCAGTGTGTGCAGCTCAAGCCTGTAGGCCGGGTCGGACCAACCCCCGTTGAACCAATCGTGAATGGAAAGTAGGCGCGTGGCCAAGTAATAAAGATATAAGTGAGTCATCCCCAGGCCCCCGTCGAATGATGGAATCCTACAGACGTTCAGGGCCAAACAAGCCCTTCCCTTCCCCCATAGGAACCTGGAGGCCATACTGTCCAGTTCACTGAACCAAGTCCTCGGAAAGCAGAGGGGGGTGTTTTGGAGGACGTAGAGGAACCTGGGGAGAATCATCATTTTAAACAGGGCGACTCTCCCCATCGGGTTCAGAGGTAGCGTCTGCCATTTTTGGAGATCCGATTTAGCTTTCTTCACCAGAGGGGTGACATTGAGGGCCCAGCTCAATTCAGGGAGCAGCGTCACCCATATCCCCAAGTATTTAAACGATTGGCGCCGGAGTGGTATGCTGGACTGCCGGTCGGAACATTCTCTGGATAGGTGGAGAGGGACCAGGACAGACTTGTCGGGGTTCAGCCGGAGGCCAGACGCCCGTTCGAAGGACTGAAGAATCCGAAGGCAGTGAGGACCGGACGGGATCTGCCAGGTAGAGAAGAACGTCGTCCGCGTAGAGGGCGATCTTGTCGGCCTCTGCATTGGGCCACTCCCAACCCTGCACACGCCTCTTGGACCGTATCAAGGCCGCCAGAGGTTCCATCACCAAGGCAAAAAGTAATGGGGAGAGGGGGCACCCCTGTCGTGTTCCCCGACAGACGTGGAAGGGCTCCGACAAGACCCCATTGACTAGGACACGAGCCCTCGGGTGGGCGTATAGTCCACGGACCATGCCTCGAAAATGTGGACCGAAGCCCATCGTGGCGAGAACAGCATCTAGAAACCCCCAGTCCACCGAGTCGAAGGCTTTTTCAAAGTCCACCAGGAGGACCGCCAAGTATGGAGTGAGCAGGTGTCGGTGGGCCAGGGCCAGGTGTAGCCGTCGGAGACAATACCGGGTACCACGGGAGGGCATAAACCCGCACTGATCCGGGTGAACCAATACGGAGAGGTGCGGTTGGAGCCGTTGGGCAAGGATTGTGGCAAAAAGTTTTAGCTCCGTGTTAATGAGGGAGATGTGGCGGTAGTCCGCACATCGCGAGGAGGGTGGTTGGAATTTGGGAAGAACCACGATGGTAGCCATGTCTGTCTCAGGTGGAAAGGAACCCTTGTCAACCGCCTCCTCAAACAACTTGGCAAGGTGTGGCAGAAGGGTCTCGCGGTACAGAGCGTAGTATTCTTGTGGGAGGCCATCTGGGCCCGGCGTTTTGCAGGAGGAGGTAAGGGTGATCGCCTCACCAATCTCTTCACAAGTGATAGGGCGGTCCAGGTCTGCCTGGATGGCGGGGTCAAGGTGCGGAAGGTGAGTGTTCCCTGTTTCCAGCAAACCCTCGAGTGAGAGTGTCGGCGTTTAGCCGTGTATAGTTGGCGGTAATAGGAAGCGAAAGCACGAGCCATCGTCGGGGGGGGAACGGCACACCGACCCATCCGGTTCGACTATCTCAGGGATAATGCGATTCACCCTAGGATAGGTGGCCAATCTGTGAAGCAGGGAGCCGTTCTTGTCGCCCGATCCATATACTCTGGCGACTGACGATCGCCAGAGAAGCTTGGCTTCTTCCATGGAGAGTTGACCAATCTCGGCGCGGAGGCGAGCAAGAAGTCTCTCCCCGGACGCGTCCGCATATCACGGACAAGGTCTGTTCGAGGCGCAGGGCCTGCGCCTCTCGTGAGGAAATCTGGTGTTGGTGCTCCTGCCTCGGACGCTGAAGCTGACCCTTAGCAACACCTCGGATCGTGGCCTTACTCGCCTCCCACAGGGTACCTGGAGAAGACACTGTTCCATCATTGGTCAAAAAATAGTGCTTGAGTTCCTGTCCCACTACCTTCCGGAAATCCCTATCCTGAAGGAACCATGCGTTCAGTCTCCACGTCTGACGCATTGAGGGAGGAGGGGGGCCTGTGCTAAGTAGGACCGGGGAGTGGTCGGAAATGCCCGTGGGGAGAATACGGACGTCTTGGATCGCGGCGCAATCTGTCGAGGGGACAAAGATGGCATCAATGCGCGCGTGTGTGTGGTGGGCCGCAGAAGTATGAGTGAATTGTTTGGTCTGTGGGTGCCAGACACGCCATGCCTCACAGAGGCCCAGTGACTCGGACCAGTTCGTTAAGTGTTTCGCCTGCGCGGTCCTATTGTGGGATGGGGGTTCTGATGTATCCAGGCCCGGGGATGAGACCGCATTGAAGTCCCCGCCAATAAACGTGGGTCCTAAGGGAAGTGAGGACACCAGTTCGGCGGATTTTGTCAGGGTCGCTGCAAGCATCGAGGGAGGCGCGTATATGGAGACTAAGTTCAGGGGGTTACCGTTCAATGAGCCACAGAGAGCCAGTGACGAGCCCTGTGGGTCGTGAATGACCTTTGAAATCACAAAGGGGAGTGAACGCTTTAGCAGGATCGCCACCCCACGGGAGCCCCTGGTGAACCCGGAATGCCACACTCAATCATACCCATAGCGTGCCAGAAAGGGACAGTGATTACCCAACAAGTGCGTTTCCTGAAGTAGGAGAACCTCCACCCCGAGGCGTTGCGCATATCGCATTACAGCCATTAGTTTGAAGCGGTCCAGGAGGCCATTAACGTTCCAGGACAGTATGTGGAGGGAAGCCCTTGGTATGAGTGTATCAGTCATGGTGGTAGGTGGTCACAGTGGCGAGAGGGAGCCTTGCCAGGAGTCATGATCTGGCACGGGATCGCTAGCGCGTACGACCAGGTGCTAGGAAGAAGCCGGATATGTCCCACAGGGAGACGGAGCCGAGTGTCATGTGAGTGGTGGTGCAGCAATACAACAAAAAACAAGAACAAACCTTGGGAAGAAGCAATCCCAACCCCTCCCCTGCCCCACCCCCCACCCTATACTTTGAGAACGGAAGCATCTGTCGACCCCCTTGAAACCAGAAAATCAAACTAAAACGCTCGGGTTGAGATGCGTGGAAGGACCCCTCCTTATGAACGGATGTACATTGTCTCGGCAGAAAGACGAAGAATCAGAGCAAGCAGTCTGCCTGGGCCCCGAGCCCTCCGGAGGTCGGGGCACGTCCTCAAAGTGCCAACCGCGTCAGCAGTCGCCCAACAGCACGTCAAAGGGTCGGGCTACGAGAGAGGTCAGTGTCTGCTCCTGGGAGGTCGTGCCGAGCTGAGAGAGGAGGAGGATCCACGAGCGGGCCGTCAGAAGCCTGGAGTTTGGGGAGGGGAAGCCGAGGAACTTTAAGACCCTCCAGGTCTGTGAACTGTAAGACTTGAGGATCTCTGGGACGCCGTTTGAGACCGGCGTCTCCGACGGGACTGTGTGTGTCACCGGCGCTGGCGCCCCGGCGGTCGGGGCTGCGAGGACTGGGAGTCCGGCGGTCCGGAGGACGGGATGCATTGCTGCCTGAGGGGCCGCTCCTCTGTTAACCAAGTCCAGGCCGCCTGAGGAGAGTCAAAGAAATGTGTCGCATTTTGAAAGACGACCCGCAGGCGTGCCGGAAATTGCAACTGATATTGAAGGCCCAGGGATCTCAGTTTCTTCTTGATCTCAATATAGGAGCGGCGTTGGTCCTGCACTTCCTTGGTGTAGTCCGGGAACACCATGATGGTGTGGTTCTGGAATTTTAGCGGGCTATGAGAGCGTACTTCGCGCAGGATGGCATCTCGGTCCTTGAAGTTGAGAATCTTCAGGATGAAAGGACGAGGTGCGGCCCCCGCCGGTGGCTTTGGAGCAAGGGACCGGTGTGCCCGCTCTACCACAAACCAGGCGGAGAGGGAGTCTTTCGGCATCCAAGAGGAAAACCAAGCCTCTACGAAGGCGGCCGCCTGGGACTTCTCGACCCCCTCCGGGAACCCCACCAGTCGGAGGTTGTTGCGGCGCGCTCGATTTTCCGCGTCTTCAGCGCGCCGGTGGAGTTCCTTGGTATGCGAGCTTAAGCTGGCCAATTGATCCTTAAGCTGGCGAATATCGTCCTCCGCCGTCGAGATTCGGGATTCAGCTTCAGTTATTCGGGCCGTAGCGTTACGGAGATCTTGGCGGAGGAGAGACACATCCACCTTGACCTCTCCTATCTTCCCCTCCACCGACGCCTGCGAGGAGCTGATGGCCTGCAGGATGGTCGCAAGGTCTGTGCCCGGGATGGGGGGAGCGCCATCGGCTTGTCCAGGCGGTTCAGGCTCCTGGGTGGTGAAGCAGTCCATTTTGGTTTGTGTGGGGGCGGTCGCTGGTTTAGGAGCCTTGTCTCTCCCCATGATCTTCGGCCGGACAGGCCACAGGGGCTGCGGGAGCTGGAGTAAGGGGAGCGTCAACCCCGGCCAAGGGCCCGGCCGTGGGTACAGGAGTCAGCACGATCAATCACCGCAGCAGAGTGATCACAATCAGTCAAGAGGGCAACAAGGGGTGTTACGGACCACCCTGAAATCACACACCGCTGCACTCGGATGGTAAAACAAGAATTGGTGGGGAGAAGGGGGGGGATGAAGGCCGCAGACGCCCCCGGCGGCGCGCCCCCAGTTGGTCGCTATCCAAGGAGGAGGGAGCGGGGGGGCCGCCAGAGGAGGAGACCGCCAAACAGCACCCCGCCGCCCGAAATGGCGGCCGACAGAGAAGAAGGGTTCCCGGCCCCTCGCAGGTTGTAGGTCGGGTGCGTCAGGGATAGACCGGACGATGGCGAAAGGCCAGGGATGCCCCGGACCCAGACGGCGGCTCAGTGTCCAGTTCCGCAATCTTCCCAGCAGGGCGGCAAGGGCCAGGTCAGGGGGGGCAGAGGGTCCGCCGGGGCAGGACTGTCAGGAGGGTGAAAACCCCCGTCTAATGTGCGGCGCCAGCAAAGTTCCCCAGAGCTCCGCCGGGTAAGTCCAAATACAGCTTCTCAGGCCGCTATAGCACCCCGGAGGACAAGGGGAGGGGCGGGAGGGCCCCCTCAGGAAGGCCCAGCGTCAACTTCCCAGCCCGCTGCCCGACAAGGCAGCTGAACCTCCGCCCCACTCCCCACTCACCAGTGCAGTCTTGTCAGCGGGCACGGGTGTCTCTCCCGTTACAGAATGTGGCGTTGTTCTATAATTCCACAAATTTTTTTTTACATGGCTCTTCCAACATTCATTTCTTTGCACTGCCATTTGAACACTCTCTCCTAAAACACGATTAAAGAGCTCGACTAAACCATTTCCCCTAGGGTGATATACCGGTGTTCTGCACTGTTTAATGCCCCACTCTTTTAGAAATTTACGAAATTTTTCAGAGACAATTTGGGGACCATTGTCAGATAATATTTCCGCAGGACATCCTTCCCTACGGAAAATTTCCTCACAAAAATTGATCACGTTACATGTCTTGACCTCCCTTACCAAACTTACCTCGGGCCACTTAGAGAAATAATCCATCATCACCAATGCATATTTTTCACCTGCACCCAGAATCTCAAAAGGACCACATATATCAATAGCAACTCTTTCCCATGCTCGCACTGGCCACTTCACAGGACAAATGGGGGTTTCTTGTACTACATAAGCTTTGTCACTGCATGTGCATGCTACACATTCTCTCACAAACCTTTCAATTTGTCTGTCCATCCCTGGCCACCAAAAATCCATTCTAGCTTTCCTTTTCATTGCAGACATTCCACCATGGCCCTTGTGCAAAAGTTCCATCAATCTTCCCCTCAGACCAACAGGAACTACCAACTTGTCGCTTCTCCTCAATATACCTCCTACTACTGACAACTCTTCCCAAACTTCTTTGTATTGTAACATATCTGCATCCGATTTCCATCCACCAACTTTTAGCAAATTTTCCATAACTTTCTTTACAGTCACATCAGCTAATATAGCCTCTTTCCACTCACTCTCTCCTATGGATTGACACACGTCAACTACATTTGCTACAACCCATTCATCCTCATCCATTTTGAAGTCATAATTTTCATGTTTTTCTACTGGTAGGCGAGATAAACAGTCAGCATTTATATTTTTATCCCAGGCACATATTTCAAAGTAAAAGTAAATTCCTGTAACCAATATAACCACTTGGCTATGCGTGGTGTGGCTCTACCCTCCCCTGCCGTGGAAAATATGTCAATAAGGGGTTTATGATCTGTATGAAGTTCAAAATGAGTGCCCCACACAAAAACACGAAAATGTTGCACGCCCCACCAGCACGCTAGTGCTTCCTTTTCTATTGTGAAATATGTCCCTTCTGCACCCTTGAGCGTGTGTGACGCTAAAGCCACTACCCTTTCCTTTCCCTCATGTATTTGCATCAGCACTGCTCCTAACCCATATCCGCTAGCATCTGTTACAATTATGGTTTTGTCCTTGGGATTGAAAGGTTTCAAAGCAGTTGCATCCACTATGGCTTTCTTTACCTCATCAAAAGCACGTTGACAATCATTTGTCCACTGAAATGTTACATTCTTCTTCATCAACTCACGCAAAGGATATACACGGTCTGAGAAATTATGAACAAACTTGGCGTAATATTCAGCTAATCCAAGAAATGACCTTAGTTGGTCTTTATCTTGTGGGGTCGGAGCTTTCTCCAAATCATCCACCAAATTGAGTTTTGGTTTGATACCTCCATGAGACAAAGTGTGACCCAAATAATCTACTTCTGATCTACAAAATTTGCACTTTTGTAAACTAATGGTAAGCCCAGCTCCTTCTAATTTGGTAAGCACACTCTTCAAAAGATTATCATGTTGATGCTTATCTTTTCCCCAAACCAAAACATCATCTTGGAATACTAGCACATTGGGTATATCCTTTAAAACTCCTTGCATTATGTTCTGTTATGTTAGCAGATTTATATAGCGCACAGCTGCCCCAGCAAAGGGGCGTCCCGGCGATGTTACTGCAGACTGCTGAGAAGACCGTGGAGCGAGCGCCAGAGGCCCCTCAAGCGGGGAAAAGATAGGATTTAATGACTTTGCGAAATTGAGCAGGATTGCTGATGCTCCTAATGCTCACAGGGAGAGAGTTCCAGAGTTTAGCAGCGAGAACGCGGAAAGAGCGTCCTCCTGCTCGGACCTTTCTCATCCTTGGGACAACAGCCAAGTGTTGGCCCATTGAGCGTAGGCGGCGAGTGGGTACATAGGGTGAGAGGAGAGTCGCCAGGATATCTGGAGCCTGCAGATTCAAAATTCTGTGAGCGATGCAGAAGGTTTTAAACTCAATGCGTTTTGCCACTGGCAGCCAGTGCAGTCTACGAATGGCGCTGGTTGTAGTACATGTTCTCGGCAGACCAAGTAACGTCCGGGCTGCTGCATTTTGCACCCTTTGTAGGTGGCGAATCTCAGCTTTGTTTGTCCCCAAATTGAGTGAACAGGCATAATCCAACCTAGAGAGAATACTGGCCTGGACGATGACCTGCCGAATGGTGGGATCTAAAAAGCCTAGCAGTGGCTTGAGCCCACTTAAAAGTCCAAAGCAAGTGCCGGCTACCACTTTGATTTGGGCCTGAAAGGTAAGGGCGGAGTCCACCCAGACTCCCAGATTTTTTACTGTCTGCTTAGGGACAGGAGGGCTGCCCAAAGTAGATGGCCACCATTGCTCACTCCATAGTGCAACATCTCTCCCTACCAGCAGGATCTCTGATTTGCTCGTGTTCAGTTGGAGGCAGTTGGTAGTCATCCAGTCTGCTATGGCTGTTAGGTCCTCCCTAAATTTGAACGCGTCCTGCGAGAGGTCATTAGATAGTGCCACGACTAACTGTGTGTCGTCAGCATATGATACCACAGTTAGTCCTCTGCTCCTCGCCACTGCAGCCAAAGGTTGGATGTAAATGTTAAATAGGGTAGGTCTAAGAGCCGAACCCTGTGGGACCCCTTGCTGGATGTCATGTACGTTGGAGCTGAAAGGGGGCACTGATACTTGAAAAGTTCTCTCGGAAAGGAAGGAAGCAAACCAGCCCAAGGCCAGGCCCCAATACCAGCCTCCTTCAGGCGCTACAGTAAGATCTTGTGGGACACTGTATCGAATGCAACGCTCAGGTCTAGCAATATCAGAGCAGATGTCTGCCCTGCATCCAGTGCGCCCCTTAGATGTTCAGTCACAGCCAGGAGAGCCGTCTCCGTGCTGTGACGGGGCGGAACCCATTTTGTGAGGGGTCAAGCAGGTTATTGCTTTCAATAAACCATGTGAGGATAGAATTAATGTACGTTACAGCAATTTTGGATGCAAATGGAAGAAGAGAGATGGGGTGGTAATTCTCTGGTTTAGAATTATCTAATGTGGCCTTTTTTAATAGAGGAACCACCTTGGCCAGTTTCCAGGCGCTAGGGACAACCGCCGTGGACATGGACATATTGATCAACTTGCAGAACGGGGAGAGGAGCAAAGGCAGGGATTTAAGAAATTGGTCAGGTTTAAGGGGGTCTGCAGGGGAACCCGATTTAATTTTCCTGCATATCGTGAGCATTTCCTCCTCTGAGAGTGCCGGAAAGGCAAAAAGAGCCTAGGCAACAGGAGGCCCATGAGCAGGGCCATCCCTAACCGCAGAGTGAGGAAAAGTTCTGTAGATGTTCTCTACCTTCTTAACAAAGAAGGTAGCCAGAACCTCACATTGCTGATTAGAAGAGAGGGAGGGTGCTTTAGGTCGCCCCAACGATTTAAGATCCTTAAGTATGGCGAAAATGCATTTGGCTGGGTTGCCACTATCTCTAATCACCTCCGCATAATAAGCTGCTCTTTCCCTCTGAACGGCCTTGTGGTAATCTTTGATAGCTGCCCGATATTTCCCTTTCAGAACTGGATCATATTCCCACCTCCACGCCCGTTCCAAACTTTTGCAGACTTTCCGGGCTGCAGCCAGATTGCTGTTAAACCATGGGCTAGGATGTCTACTCCGGCTCTGTGCCCACCTGGCGGGAATAAGGTTATCGAGGGAGTGAAAGATCCAGTTGGAGAGGGCACTTGCAGCCACTTCTGGATCATTAGACAGATTGGGTGTATGCGTCGAAAGAAGCGCGTGGAACTGTTCAAGGTTCAGTTTATGCCACTGGTGTTTTAAGACTGATTTCCGAGTAACTCCCTGGGTTGGCCCTACTCCCAGCAGAGTCATGGAAATCAAATAATGATCGGACCAACTCATTGGGATTGGCGCGTCCACCATAAGGGTAGATAGGTTAGAAAAAACCGGATCCAGTAGGTGAGTGTGTACAACCGAGGACCCGCTGGGTAAGCTGAAGGGCAGCCAGATCTGCGAGAAAGTTGCCTATCTCGCAGTCTTGAGTATTATCTAGATGTAGGTTTAAATCACCAATAATACTGAAGTTGGCAGATCTCATAGCCAATATGCCTGCCACAGTGGTCAGTTCGTCCCTGAATTCTTTAGAGGGGCCGGGCGGGCGATAGATCAAAAGTTCCGACAGTGTAAAGTTGGCATTCAAGACGATCTTAGATCGAGCGCACTCGCTTCCTGGCAAAGCCTCTTTCATAAGAGTGTAGCTATAACCGGCTTTAAAGATAATGGCGATGCCACCGCCCCGCGCCCCTCTGTTAAGAGTCACAATATTATAGCCTTGGGGCAGAGCTAATCCAGGTTCTGCCTCCGTGTTGGCCATGAGCCAAGTTTCTGTCAAAAAAAGGATGTCGGGTGACTCATCATCAAGTAGATCGTAAATCTCAGCAAAATGTTTTACTAACGAACGGCAGTTTAAGCTAAACAGTTTAATTGCCTGAGAGGAAGGGTGTGGGGAGGAAAACAGTAGTCCAGGAGCTAAACCCACAGTACCTACAGCAAAAAGGGCCCTCAGGAAGGACATCCAGTGAGTTAACGCATGGACTAACCCCCCTGCCGATAGAGACCAACTCGTCCCGAGGGTACACCCGCTTAGAGGCTGTCCGACTGGCAGCATGTCTGTCGTCTGGCGTCGTCCAGGCGCGGACGGGCGCAGACGGGCTTGCCTTAGGCACGTCCGCGCCCCGGCAGGCATTAAGGGCCGGGGGCACAACTGGCTCCTCCCGGTTGAACAGCTGATTGGAGGTGACAAACCAATCAGCGCTCAGCCTAGCCGAGGGACGCGGAAGCGAGATCGGCCCGAAACCACACAGAATTATCAACAATTCCCCCACAACAGGTAAAACTTTAAAATGCTTTAAGCAAAATTAAAACACCGGCGAGCGTCAGGAGAAAGCTCACGGTGTCCACGCTATCTGGCAGCAATGAGCGTCCGCTCCCCGGCAGGCATTAAGGGCCAGGGGGCACAACTGGCTCCTCCTGGTTGAGCTGCTGATTGGAGGTGACAAACCAATCAGCGCTCAGCCTAGCCGAGGGTCGCGGAAGCGAGATCGGCCCGAAACCACACAGAATTATCAACAATTCCCCCACAACAGGTAAAACTTTAAAATGCTTTAAGCAAAATTAAAACACCGGCGAGCGTCAGGAGAAAGCTCACGGTGTCCACGCTATCTGGCAGCCACCCTTTGGAATACGGCTGAGGCAGAAACCAATCCAAAGGGCATGCGAATGAATTGAAATGCTCCTTCAGGAGTAATAAAGGATGTCAAAAGTCTAGATTCCAGTTGTAAGAATACCTGATGGTATGCACTGGACAGGTCTAGTGTGGTGAAAAATTTACCATCATCCACGCTGGCTAGCATTTCATTTATACGGGGCAGTGGATGGTGGTCCACCCAAATGCACTCGTTTAAATCCCTCAAATCCACACATATGCGGATGCTGCCGTTGGGTTTGCGTGCAATAACGATGGGACTTAACCATTCCGAGGCCTCTATTGGTTCTATAATGCCCTCCTCACATAATCTTTGCAATTCATTGTTAAATTTCATATAGGTACCCCGATATAGGTCTAGGTAACATCATAAGCCTTCACCTACATTCTCTCCTATACTACATATATAACGGATTTGAAGGACTGACCTTTTACCCAGTTACAATACTACACACAAGTACGTAGGGTTTTTTCCCTGGACACTGCCTCATAAATTATGCATTAGGATTCTTAGTTTCTTGGAATCACAGCAGGACCATCATCTCCTGCATAATAACTGTGTATAAAGTTCATTCCCGACGTCATCCTAAGTCCGACACTGGCACAGCAAGGTAGAACCCCTGGGGATACCTTAGGGTATATAAACACCACATCTTGCTGAGATAGGAAGAGGAGATCGCGACTTCCATGCCGACACACTGACACGAGACGCTGAGGTTCCTGCATGGAGATACTCCAGCTCGCAGTGGTCTGACATCCCTTGCGGGGTGTTCAGCTCGAGACCAGAACGGGTTCCCGCAGTCTCACATCAGGTAATGGGGTTGGCTTTATCCTAGAGGGATTCTTGGCTTTACACCTACTCACATGCTAGATACACTTAGGTACATCTAGTTAGGGTGCATCATAGGAGTACGCATTTTATTGCCATGTATTCTATATACTTGCCTGTATTTATGATTTTAGCAAAAGGGTAGAAACCTACCGTCTGTTTACTTTCTTAGTGCTTCTACTCATTTATTTATGCTACTGTCTACTGGTGATTTCAGTGCACTTATTTTACGCTAGAATAACGACTGTTCAATAAATACTTATTGAAAACGTCCCAACCGTTTATTCTGTGTATCTCTCTGCGAACAAGTGAGCACGAGTGACTGAGCGAAAAGTAAGTTACTGTTTCCACGGTCCTGAGGGATCAGGGTTGTCATGTTCGATAGTTGCCAAGAACTATTCTCTCCTTGGTAAGAGGAGGGTATAGTGGCATTGCGAGCTAGCTGGTGCACAGGCAAACCTACCCGGTGGGGGTGTCTGGAATCAGTCTGGACACCAGTCCCGCAGTGTATGTTGTCTAAACGCGCAGATCCTATATAGGTCTTATAGGAACTACACGACATGGCGCCGCCAACGTTGGTATTGGCACTTATTTAACAGTCAAAACTGAGTAGTTCAGTCGTGCTATTCTCAGAGACCCCTACTCACATTTTCCCCAGACGTGTCTGGAGTGGGAGGGAACAAATCCGCCGCAGCTGAGTAGGAAAATTCCTATGTATTGGCTGTTGGTTTAATCAAGCTTGAAGGATACATGTGCATAACACCTTATCTCAGTTCCCTTGAAACGCTCTCCTTTCTAAAAATAATGACTGAACAGAGAGACGTAGATGAAGGAAATGCACTAAACTTCTCAGCCGAAGAAGACGATGCAGATGCAATATACATTGCAGATAATGTTAGAAATGCCGTCACCCTAAAACTAGTAGCATATGGTGTTACAATTAGGGGTGGGCAAGTGACTTTCGTGATTGAGGCACACAAATCATATAGAACAGAGGTATTCTATTCATGGATTAGATTCCCGCAGGCGAATGCTTTGACAAAAACATTTCACTACTATGTCGAAGATGAGAAACCAGACGAATATAGTCCATATGAGGACATTGAAATTCCACTAACTTACCACGAACATTTTTACTGGTTTAAAGGCGCCCTCCCCCATACAAGAAATAGAGTAAGACTCGGCCCGCTCGGAAGAGACGGAGCAACTTGGCCAGTTCTAGCAGCCTAGACACCACATCCTGACATTGACACAATGCCAGGAGGAGACTTACTCGTGCAGCATAAAGAATTAATAAGACTTTACAGAAACATGACACAGTTTGTGATGAGAACACTCACACTTCAGCCAACACCGGCTACACAACCAGGACCAGTCCAAAATAATACAACCAAAATTACACCACAAACACTGCACGCAGTGATGGGTAAAATGCCCACTAAACGTGAACAAATGCCCTTCTGGATAGCACAAAAAATAACACAGCTGGAGGCAGTGTTTCCGCAGACTGGTCCTAAGGAAAAGCATAGAATACTTACTATTTGCTTGCCAATGGGGATAGCTCCCTCTATAGAGGATTGTACCTCTTGGGGCACAGTCTTCGCTGCAATATATACCAGGACTCATGGTATCCCTTCTTTAGCGGTAATACCAGATGTATTAAGACAAATACAGAACGAGTATGGAGCAGAGCCTGCTCTAAACTTGGGGATGAAGTTGCTAAATAACTTTGCCCAGGTATCTGCGATAATATTAGCAAATATTAAAGGGGAAGCAGCATCAGTGGCAATACGCCAACGCCTGAGAGATTTCACTCCATCACAACTGGAGACAGAGCTACCTAAAATAATTGAAACTGCTTATGCGGAATTAGGTAGAGACAGTCTGGGAGCTAGACCTGTAAAACCTCAACTAGTGGGAGGTACAGATAAAGAACAGGCAAAGCAAACACCAGTTTCTTCAAAAAAGAAATGGGACAATAATAAACAGTAAAAGAACAGATCTCACTCCAGGGGAAGGTCTCCTCAACAGGAGCCCCCAGAAAGGAGATATAATCTTAGGAATAGATATAACATTAAAAAACCTGACAGGTATCGGGACACTGATACACGTTCCTCTCGTTACTTTCAGGGTTCATCAAAAAACTCGGAGAGGGAAGGACGGTCAGAACAGAGACAAGAAGAGCGTACAAAGTCCAGAGACAAGCAACGCACTTCAGACTACGCTTCAAAGAAAGAAGAAAAACCTAAAGCAAAACCTCGATTTAAAAAGAAGAAAGTAGCAGGTCTCAAAGTTAGACATGCCCAGAATTCTGAGGACTCAGCTACTGAACGGGTAATGGGCTCTGACGATGCTAGACAGTGCGGCAGAAGTAACAATAGCTCGCCGGAACCTGATGGAATTTCTGGTGACAGCGGAGTTGAGTGAGTACATCACAGTGGAAACACCTGATACTAGGGTGAGTGTCCCACACAAGTTACATGAAATAACACTCCAAATGGAGGGGGACAAGCCCAGACAAGTTAAGGGTCTCTTCTGGGAGAACCTGACTTCTGGCTCTGACATCCTATTAGCGGAAAAGGTTTGGCCGCCTACTATTGTTATGGAATGCCCAAAGGGGGAAACTGTAATTTTTCCAGCTTTCTCCGACCTAGTCCCCGCACACCTAAGACATACATATGCACAGAAGTGGGCGGTAGCCCTGGCTCCAGCGTTATACCGCAACCATGTTGGGTGGGATGAGAAGTCTCCCCACCATGTTATTCCCATAAAAACAAACCCAACTCCACAAAGACAGTATCCCATTAAAAAGGAAGCTAAGAAACAGGTCAGGGAGATCTTGGATCAACTTGAATACCAAGGTGTAATTGAACCATGCACCTCATCAATGAATAATCCTTTGTTTCCCGTAATGAAACCCGACAATTCATATCGTCTAGAACTGAAAGAAACACGTTAGTGATAGATTCCTTACCTTAGAATTACCCCCAGGCGTCAGGCTGGATCCGGAAAGTTTTCGTTAGCAGTACCTCTGAGCATCGGAAGGTGGCGTCGGTCGGCTCCGCGTCCGTCGTCGTGGTCGTGGTCGCCGGGATGACGTCGCGGCAGCTACTTAGACGCTGACATCAGTTCTTTCTTTTTCCGCACCAGCCAGCGCAGATCCGGGAAGAGCGGTACCTCAGTCATTTTTTGACTACGTTTTTCTCGACTTTTGTCGACGTCTTTTTCGAGTCTCACGACTCCGTAAGGTGCACGAGGGATGCCAGGATTCAAGGCCTGCGGTTCCTGTAGCCGACTGATGTCGGTGACGGATCCGCACCGCGTGTGCCTTTTCTGCCTGGAGCACGACCACGACCCCAAGTCGTGCTCCGACTGCCGGTTGTTGACGCCGAAGGCTTTGCGGGAGCGGTCCCGAAAGCTGCTTGAACGCCAACACTCGGCTCCGCGTCGTTCGAGGTCCCGGTCCAGAGGGAGGTCGAGGGACCAGTCGCAGAGCCACCATCAGTCAGGATCGAAGTCTTCGCACTCGGGGTCGGGTAAGTCGAAGCACAAAAAGAAGTCGAAGAAGCATTGTCGCTCTTCGACTTCTCCTCGTCGGTCGGCTGACCCGACGAGGCCCGCGGGTTGTGCCCCTCCCGCGGCTCCGCGTGCGGAGCCCGAAGAGTCGACTCTGGGTTTCCCTCCCTTTCCGGGACCCGGGTCGACTCCCGCCCAGCTTTGTACATTCTACGAGGCGATGCATGCCATCTTTGGGCGGCCGAACTCGCCGGCGCGCCTTCGGGCCCCACGGACTCGGCTGGG
The DNA here is from genome assembly GCA_963921515.1 of Calotriton arnoldi. NCBI lineage: Eukaryota > Metazoa > Chordata > Amphibia > Caudata > Salamandridae > Calotriton > Calotriton arnoldi. The sequence goes on from CAWUFW010009826.1 coordinate 629,256, forward strand.
GGACCGGGACCTTCATTGCCGGCGGCACCACTACTGCGCCCGGCGCCGGCCGCCCGGCCGGCGTCGACCTCCTTCTGGATGAAGACACGACGCCGGACCGGCGTCGACCGATGCCGGATCCGGCACCGGGTGGGGTTTTTGTGCCCCTGTTCACTCTTGGAGTCCCTTTTAGGCCAGATTGGCACCCAGAGGACGAGGAGGAGGAGGATTGGGAGGGGTCAGGTGACCCTTTAACGGAACAGCTGGAACAGGACTGGAGAGAGGACCTGGGGGATGCTAGTGGTTTGGACACCTCGCCAGACCTTAGCATGCTGTCTCCTCCTACCGTGGCTACGGAGGAGGGAGCGTCTTACGCAGTGGTGTTGCGTAGGGCGGCCGAGGCTCTTAACCTCGAGCTTCCTACGGTGGCAGTCAGGACTAACCTCCTGACAGAGGCACTTCAACCGGCAGCGAGCTCTTGGGAGCACCTGCTGCCTTTTAATGAAGCTATCTCAGATATCCTTTTGGGCACTTGGTCCAAGCCCACCACAGGGGCTCCTGTGGATAGGATGATTGCCCGACGCCACTGCCCGGCTCCGGGCGACCCCTTGTTCCTTTCCCAACACCCTTCCCCTGAGAGCTTGGTGGTCCAAGCCTCGACGTCCCACAGCGCCTTCCCTACCGCACCCCCGGATAGGGAATCCAAGAAGCTGGATCACCTTGGGAAGAAGTTGTTTTCTTCCTCCAGCTTAGGGCTGCGGTCGGTGAACACCGCATGCCTCTTGGGCCGTTATTCCCACTCTGTGTGGGACTCGGTGGCGCAAGTGCTGCCTCAGTGTCCGGAGGAGGCCCGGACCGTGCTCTCCCGTGCTGTTGCTGAGGGGAGAGACGCAGCTAAGTTCGCCATTCGGTGTGGGCTGGATACCGCCGACTCACTGGGCAGAACGATTTCCACGTCGGTGGCAATCAGACGCCACGCCTGGTTGAGGACGACTGGCTTTTCGGGGGATGTCCAGAACACCCTGATGGACATGCCTTTTGATGGCCGTCGCCTGTTCGGCGACAAGGCGGACAGTGCATTGACGCGTTTCAAGGACTCGCGGGCTACGGCCAAGTCCTTGGGTCTTTCCACCCTGCGTCCTGCACAGTCTGCTTTTCGCCCCTTTCGTGGCCACGGAAGGGGTGCCCCACCACGTTCCCTTCAGGGCCACAGGCCGGCGCAAAACTTTCCATCCCAGCGCGGCCGGGGACGTGGGAACCAACGCCGTGGTTCTGGGGGCCAGCGGGCGGGCCAGTCCACCTCCACCCCCTCCGCCGCAGCCTCCAAACCCTCCTAGTCCGACATTTCAGGACCACCAAACACCAGTGGGCGGCAGGATTCGCCATCACCTCCTCCACTGGTGCAACGTCACGTCGGACAGGTGGGTTTTGCAAATCGTCCGAAGGGGCTACTCCCTCCCCTTCGAGACTACCCCTCCCTCCATGCCACCCAAGTACCATCGCATATCGGAGGATCACCTGTCCCTTCTCCAGCAGGAAGTTACGGCTCTCTTGGCCAAGGGAGCCATCGAGCGCGCTCCTGTCCCAGAAGTAGGTCGTGGTTGTTATTCCCACTACTTTCTGGTGCCCAAGAAGGACAAAGGCCTGCGTCCTATCTTGGATCTCAGGAACGTCAACCGCTTCCTCCGGAAGGAGAAGTTCAAGATGTTGACCCTGGCTCAGGTCTTGTCTGCCCTCGACCCTGGAGACTGGATGGTAGCGTTGGACCTGCAGGATGCTTATTTTCACATCCCCGTCCTGCCGGCCCACCGGCGTTACCTGCGGTTCACGGTAGGCCACGAGCATTTTCAGTTCACCGTGCTCCCCTTTGGCCTTACCAGCGCCCCTCGGGTGTTCACGAAAGTGATGGCGGTGGTCGCAGCTCATCTGCGCAGATCAGGGGTTCCAGTCTTCCCCTATCTCGACGACTGGCTGTTGAAGGCGGGCTCGCCCCAGGCTGTCGTCTCCCACCTCCAGACTACGGCCGATCTCCTGCACTTGCTGGATTCTCCATCAATGCGCCGAAGTCGCACCTGATTCCCTCTCAGAAGCTCCTCTTCATCGGAGCAGTTCTGGACACAACGCAGTTTCAGGTTTATCCTCCCGAACAGCGAGTCCGGGATATTCGGGCTATGATTCCGATCTTTCAGCCTCTATCCCGGGTGTCAGTCAGGAAGGCCTTGAGGCTGTTGGGACTCATGGCCTCCTGCATCCTGCTGGTCGATCATGCCAGGTGGCATATGCGGGCTCTGCAGTGGGACTTGAAGTTCCCGTGGGTGCAGCATCAGGGGAACATGTCCGATTGCGTCCAGATCTCAGAGGGCACTGCATGACAATTGCAGTGGTGGCTCACGAACCAGCATTGGGTCAACGGCAGATCCCTCTCCCTTCCCCAACCAGAACACACTGTGGTGACGGATGCATCCCTTCTGGGATGGGGTGGCCACATGGGAGAGGCGGAGATCAGAGGCCTCTGGTCTCCGGCGGAGTCCGGGCTCCACATCAACCTCCTGGAGCTTCGGGCGATCCGTCTTGCACTCAAGGCATTCCTTCCCTCTGTCCGGGGAAGAGTAGTGCAGGTGTTCACAGACAACACCACCGCCATGCGGTACTGCAACAAACAGGGCGGGGTGGGGTCGTGGACCCTCTGTCAAGAGGCTCTGCGTCTCTGGACATGGCTGGAACATCAGGGCATATCTCTGGTGGTTCAACACCTGGCAGGTTCCCTGAACGCCAGGGCGGACGAGCTCAGCCGCAGGTGCATGATGGATCACGAATGGCGTCTTCACTCGGAGGTGGCACAAGGACTCTTTCAACAGTGGGGAGAGCCTTGGTTAGATCTGTTCGCCACCGAAGAGAACGCGCAATGTCAGCAATTCTGCGCGTTGGAATTTCCAATGCGGCTCTCGCTAGGCGACGCTTTTCGTCGCAAGTGGAGTTGCGGTCTTCTGTAAGCCTTTCCGCCTATACCACTTCTGCCCAGAGTGCTGAAGAAGATCAGGCGCGACCAGGTCCAAGTCATTCTTGTGGCTCCGGATTGGGCACGAAGAGTATGGTATCCCGAGCTACTCAGTATGGCCATCGATCCTCCGATTCGTCTGCCTCTTCGGGAGGATCTTTTGTCGCAGCAGCAGGGGACGGTCCTCCACCCGAACCTGTCCAGCCTCCACCTCCTTGCGTGGAGATTGTGCGGCGGCAACTGACGTTATTTGACCTGCCTCCCGAAGTCTGTGATGTCATCTTGGCAGCCAGGCGTCCCTCCACTAAGACGGTATTCGCCTGTAGATGGAACAAATTTGTGTCATGGTGCACAGCAAAGGCTGTGGATCCCCTTTCGGCGGTTCTCTTGTTATTTCTTTCTTTGGCCCAGCAGGGCTCTGCTCTGGGCACTCTAAAGGGCTATCTTTCGGCCATTTCTGCCTTTCTCAGGCTTCCTGATCAACCTTCTCTTTTTAAGTCCCCTGTTGTTAATCGTTTTCTGAAAGGCATAACGCATCTCTTTCCTCCGGTTCCTTTCGTTATGCCTCAGTGGGACTTGAACCTGGTCTTGACCTTTTTAATGTGTGCTCCCTTTGAGCCACTTCACAACTGTCCTCTTCGTCTCTTGACGCTTAAGATTGCTTTCCTGGTGGCCCTCACTTCTGCTAGGAGAGTGAGTGAGCTCCAGGCTCTTTCTTCTAAGCCTCCATTTCTGGCTATGCATCCGGACAAAGTGGTCCTACGCACTCGTCCATCCTTTCTTCCAAAGGTGGTTACATCTTTTCATATTGGCCAAACCATCACTTTGCCCACCTTCTTTCCGCCTCCGCATCCTTCGAGAGAGGAAGAGAGGCTCCACCGTCTGGACCCAAAACGTGCGCTCTCCTTCTACCTAGACCGCACAAAACAGTTCCGGGTGGATGACCAACTCTTTGTTGGCTACGTGGGCGCCAAGAAAGGTCGGGCTGTACACAAGCGGACCATCTCCAGGTGTGTCGTCTTGTACATCAAGGCCTGTTACTCTTTGGCTAAAAAGGAGCCTCCAGTTGGGTTTGGACGGGGAGTTCCTCTAAGCGACATCTGTCAGGCAGCTACGTGGGCATCGCTGCACACGTTCATCAAGCACTACTGCCTGGACAGCCAAGTCCGGAGAGATGGCTTCTTTGGCCGTTCTGTTCTCCAGGACTTTCTGGTGTGATCTTGGATTGCAGACCCACCACCGGGGTTGGTATTGCTGGGGTATCTATTCTAAGGTAAGGAATCTATCACTAATGTGTTTCTTTCAGATGCACAAGTTACTTACCTTCGGTAACAATATATCTGTAAGAAACATTAGTTAGTGATAGATTCCTTACCGCCCCACCCATCCTCCCCGTTCTGCGAACTGATTTCTAGGGTTAAGGACATCCCTTCAGGGCCCTAGTTTTGTGCACCAGTGGTCAGTATCTTGCATGGCTCTGCGTTTCTGGCGCGGAAAGTCGTGTACAGAACTGACGTCAGCGCGCGAGGGCGGCATCTAAGTAGCTGCCGCGACGTCATCCCGGCGACCACGACACGACGACGGACGCAGAGCCGACCGACGCGCAGAGGTACTGCTAACGAAAACTTTCCGGATCCAGTCTGACGCCTGGGGGTAATTCTAAGGTAAGGAATTTATCACTAACTAATGTTTCTCACAGATATATTGTTACCGAAGGTAAGTAACTTGTGCTTTTAGACTATAGACACCTGAACTCATGTACAAAGACATTTGCAGTTCAGAATGCACACAGTGCCGCATTAATGAATAACATTGTGCGGAAAAAATACAAAACAACATTAGATATTTCAAATGGATTTTTCTGCCAAAACATAGCGCCTGAAAGCAGATATTTGACAGCCTTCTCCAGGCAATTTCCTATTTTTGAGATATGAGCTTTCAAGTGAAGGCAAAAGCCTGGCAGCCCACTTTTTAGAAAAGTGCGCACTGCTACAACCTCCAAAATCACAAAAAAAAAATTACAGTCCATACTGGGATTTTTGAATTTTGGCAGAACATACATTTTGGATTACGCAGAGAGGGTAAAACCTTTCTACGACCTAATAAGACCTGACTTTTCAGTTAGACAATGGACACAGGAACACACAAATGTACTTCTTCCCTACAAGCTGATATGATATCATCAAAACATTTACAGACACGCGTAAACGTACGCATCCTGGTGATCCGCGTAGTCGCAGGTCAATCTGGGTACACTTACTTAACCTTTAATGAAGGTGAAACAGTACCAATTGCATATAAATCGCATTTGTACACTAACGCTGAAATGCGTTTTGCCCCTACAGAAAAAATTCTGACAGCAGTACAGACTGCTGTAGTGAGAGAAAGAGCACTAGCTCAAGGGAAACTAATAATTGTCGTGACCCCGGTACCTGCCTTAGAGGCTGCCACAAAGGCAAGCGTCCCAAATGCAAAAGCGTTACATTCAAGATGGATACAATGGGCTAATTCTCTCACTGCAACAGATGTAGAATACAGATATGACCCTAGTCTAAAAACACAAGCATTCCTGCAATATGAACAAGAATATCCTCTACCAAATGAAATAATGCCTCTAGATCGGTATGAATACATTATTTATACTGACGGATCTGCTCAACCGGCCATAGGGAGTAAGCAACAATACAATGCAGCATGCGCTATTGTAAAAGGTAGGATGCAGGACGACAAGTTCCGTCCAAGCTGTACAAAAACGCAGTCTCTCGGAGACTGCACGGCTCAGTTGGCAGAATTAAAAGCACTATTACTAGCACTAATACGGATCCAGAATTCCCCACACTGATAGTGTGTGATTCCTTTTACTGTGTCCAGTCATACAACAAATACCTTCACTATTGGGGACAAAATGGGTTCAGAGATTCAAAAGGTGGCACAATTAAACATAGAAAACTATGGGAACAGGTAGCAGAGTTGAAGAACGAACTACCAAGAGCTCACATGATACATACACTGAGTCATCAACCTGATGGCGTTCACGTTGAAGGGAATTCATTGGCTGATAAAGCCGCAAAGGGGGCAGTACGCACTGCGTCCGTAGCTGCAATCACCCGTTCAAAAACGAGGGTAGACGGTAGCACAATGGTAGCTGTGATTGCTTCACGCAACAACAGCAAAGCACTACCTAAAGGTTTTCCACTCAAGTACTCCTCCAAGTTAGATGCAAACAACGTTCCATTTGCTCAGATTCCTGGAGTGAGGGATAGAGTAATACCAAACATGGATCGCAGGTTAGGTTTAATCTTGGCTGCACACGAGGGCCTGGGTTCTGTGCACGCAGGAGTTACGGCGACAGTTTCTTTACTGAAACAACGCTATTGGTGGCCAGGGTTAACAAAGCAGACCAAAGACTTAGGGGCCGATTCCGATGTCGGACGGACTCAGGTCCGTCCGACATCGGTCCGGAGCCGTAACCGACCGACCGTCCTGCTGTCGTCGGTTCCGGCCCAGGCAGTACGATGCGACCGAACCCTGTTCGGTCGCACTCAGTATCTCCCACAATGGAGCATGCATTCCGGACGGAATGCATGCTGGCATTGGAGAAAGCAGGGGTGCAGTTCAACCCTGCACCCTGTGGCCGGCACCCCAAGGTGCCTGCCACCGGGTGCAGGGTTCAACAGAGGGGCACCATAGGTGCCTCCAGGCCGCCATTCGGCGACCTTGCACCCATGGGGGTCCCACTGGGGGCCCCCAAAGACAGTGACCGACTGCCTTTTCGTGCCGGAAAGACCGGCACGAAAAGGCAGTGAAAACTGCCATCGTACTCCCTCGGTCGCAAAGAGGCAGCCGGGGAGTACAGAGGGATTCCGGATGGCTGACGGGCTCTCCGAACCCGTCGTGAGCCATCCGGAAATCCGAGTCGGATTCTTTCCGACCGAGCCCATCGGAATGGCTCGGTCGGAAAGGAATCCGAGCGGCACGTTCCGATTCGGTCGGAAGGGCTCCGACCATCGTTCGGTGCCCTTCCGGCCGAAATCGGAATCGGCCCCTTAGTCTTAAAGTGCGATATCTGTCAACAGACAAAAGGGTCCACCGTAGCTCGCCTAGCGCAGGCACCATTGTTAATATCAGACAGACCGCTCGCGTGCATTTACCTGGACCACTGCGGCCCCTTACAATCTGACGGGGCTTACAAGTATATCATAGTTGCAGTGGATTCCTGTTCAAGATTCTTATGGGTATGGCCTCAGCACTCGGCTGACACTCAAACTGTTATAAAAGATTTGCGAGTCTTCATAGGGACATACGCAGTTGGCACATTACATTCTGACCGTGGCCCCGCGTTCAGCTCTAGGGCTTACAAGGAAGCCATGGGAAGTTTGGGTGTAGCATTGCGGTACTCCTCTCCGTACCATCCCGAGGGAAATTCGGTTGTGGAAAGGAAAAACCGGGACTTAAAGCAATCTTTAACAGCTAGGGTATTAGGCTCGGGTGGTAGTTGGGTCAATCACCTATTTGGGGTCCAGCGGGCCCTTAATAAGCAGCCAAGAAGCTCTCTGGGAGGTGCAACTCCTTACGAGGTCCTGTTTGGGACAAAAATGTGGGTACCTGATCTCGATTGTGAAGGCACAGTGGCGGATGAAAAACCGTTTGACATCAATGACCGTTTGGCTGTTTTACAGGATCTGAATGAATCCAGAGCCTCCTTAAGTAACGTTGAGACAAAGAAAAGCGCCACTGGGGAAGTCAAGTCAGCCACTGCAAGACGTGCCTGGATTCCTAAAGTTGGGGATCTGGTCAGAGAAAAGATTGTGGACAAGAAAGAATTCGGGCTATCCTATCGGAAGCCTGTACCTGTCCTGGCAGTTGAAGGATCAAGAACTGTACTTCTACCGCCTCTTGCCGGAAAAAAAAAGAGATTCGTCTCAATCGATCTGATCAAACCACACTATGTGGCCGATACTAAATAGTAGGCCCCGTGGACTCCTGAGTAGCCGATGTCCTCCTCTCGCTACAATACAGGAAGTTCAAACAGAAAGACTCATAACATTTGAAGAGTCACCTTTACAAAGCAATGGAATCAATAACAATGCAATGGAACTAGTTCCCTTGACACAAACTCTCAAAATCAAAGTGAAAGACAAATTTCAATTCAAGCTAATAAAGATGTCTACGTCAACATGGCTCAACAAAAGCAATCCACAAGTTCAACAAAACCTGCTGAGCTACCAAAGATAGATCAAACTGCATCTGGCTATTTCATCGACTTCGATACTTTTTCATTGGATCCAAGTGAACCTGAAACGACGCCAGCCCAAATTTCTCGCAAACAACGGATCAAAGACTTTTTAAACTTTCTTAGAAAAACTTATTTAGTATCACCTTGGCTAGAACTTTGGATAATCACCGCTATTTTCTTTTTTCTTTTCTGGTTAGGATTAGTAATAACTTTCCACTTACTCATCAATGGAACTTATCTTCAACAGAGCTCTGCAACGTCAAAAGTAAACTTAATTTTAAAACCTCATGTTTCATCTCATCGTGAACAAAGAGACTTGTCCTTCGTGAACATTTCAGCAGTTCCTAAACCGGATGGTTTAGTGTGGGACAAAGTAAATTATGATATATTTGGACCAAGCTTTTAAAAATTCCACATTTGTTTAAAATTTCATTGAACGATATCATTACCTCCAGTACATTTTCTGATGATTGGGATTTTGAAACTGTTAATAGCTTATTGTCTGATTTGGAACAATCTGCTGCATTTTCTAACACTGAAATGTTAGAGGACACATCAGATTTTGACCAAATGTATTGTTACCAACATTATGGTCATCATTTCTTGCATAAATCTAGCAAACCCAGAAATGTTTTCACATACCAGCAGTGGGAACATTGCCCTACACTACCGAAAGGTAGTTCAAAAACATTTGCACAGAAATTCTCATATTTTTCAGGGTTTAACACTTCTGACCCAACCTTGTACTATTATAAGGTTGCACCTATATCTGCACAGAAAAATATGTTAACAAACACCAAACAGATTTACTCTGCTTCCTTTATAACCCAGCTGTCTGAACAGGGTTTTGACTTATGGATGGACACTGTAGACTTGAAATCAATCTGGGGTTCTAGGGACTGGCAAGTCCAGCGAACAGAAGCACTAATTAGAGCATGCCTCGTTCCGCAGCAGATGATTTTTCTGAATGACACTGTGCAACAGACTTCCTGTCTTGGAATAGCCAAGAATAATGACTTGAAAACACCTCAAATTCCAACACCAAGGGGAATTTTACATCAGACAGAGGGGCTAAGTTGGATAACATATTGCAATACAATAGATCAGTCCCCAATTGGAAGGGATGGTTGGTTTGGCCCACTGACACAAACAGATGTCAAGAAAGATTCAGGGGTACCACCGAAGGGTTTAGTATCTACAAACCAGACCCGCGTTATGTACAACGAGAACATCCGGGGGTAGTGACATCATACAGTATTGGGAAGTTGTGCCTTGATTTGGCTAAAGACCTCAACACTACCTCAGGTGAAGCAACACTTGTCCTTACTCACAGAGGATGTGAACCTATGGGATTTTTTATTGGGTCCCAGAAAACTACGTCAGAAGCGCTTTTTGTATGCTGTCTATAATGAAATCTGGAAAATCTCCCAACAAGAAGCTGCAGAGAGATTAAGAGAAATAGATAGAGTTAACCTAGAAAAGGCGTTAGCCGTAGTCGACAATGGCATGACTACATTAACATCCAGGATATAGTCACTGGGCAACATTGTATCTTCTGCCATCGATGTAATTGAACAGGATTTGTCCATATTGCAACACTGACAGTCGCAGTTACGTTCTATTATTTTGTTAAGCTGGACGCTGCAGTCATTGCGCGCCGGTTATGTGCCTTGGCGTTTTATCAACATTACGTCATTATTTTCTGCATACAGTCTAACAGAAAAACAGATGAAAACGGCACAGAGGGGAGCAAAATATACAATGCTGCGCATTGAGAAACTGGACAGGTTACCCTTTACTGTGGCGGAGTCACCGTCCACAGAATGGTTAATCCACAGACATATAACATTACCGGTTGCAACTTTTCAGTTTCAGTATTGCCTAGAACAACAACAGGCAGGCAGATATGAGAAGATGGGTAAGGAATTCATCAGGGAATCCTGGGATTTACCATACAGATTTCGATGCAGGAGTGGGGATCTGGAAGTGTTTCTAAGCGGAACTAACTGCGAGAATGCTTTAAGTGTATCTCTCATATGCCAGGATATTATGCTACACGGGGCTTGTAATGGGTCTGTGGCGAACTTGTCCTGTCACTTGAGGGGTACCCCGGCAGCTGTGATTAATCCGGTATTCAGGCTTCTCTCGAAAGGGAGTTACTTGATGCTGAATGATCAAGGTTGTTGTGGAATGCTTCTGGGCATCGCATATCTAGTCACCGTGAGCTCCAGGGTTACTTGCTGTATGCAAGTATTGTTTCCACCAACACATACAGTCAGGGAGGCGCCGTTATGGCCTTCGCTAAATGTTTCCTTTATACGGTTTGATACTCTGTGCAGAATGAAAGCCATGCTTTTACAACGAACCGTGCCCTTAACCTCCGCCCGGGAGACTTTTGATCTCCAGATCGCAAGGTCCTCGGCTGAGATACAGGCACTTATACGTACAAACTGCCCCTTCCATTTCACAGAAATGGTAAGTCGTATCTTTAACATGTCTGATACGACGGGTGTTGTACACCTATTTAAGACCATAGGTTCCGGACTGTTAAGCACCTTTCAGGCGGTCCTCGGAGTTATACCGAACTTTATACACTCCGTCTTTGGAAGCATTTTTGGAGGGCTTCCGCTGATCCTGTTCCTAATAGCAGGAATCCTGATTATTACTTTTCTGCTACGCAATGGACGTCCCAGCCACCAAGGAAGTAGCAACAGCTCTCCTGGAGCATAAATACTGTGATCGCATGGTACAACATCTGGGCACACCTCGCCTACTGGAACTGAGCGCCTCTTCGTTCCTGTCATTTAGACCAGTCTGGATGGACTGTGTCCTACCTGTTCTCCGATGCCTGTTCTGCGGAGAAGAATGCGTGTTGGACCTCTGTCTGTCAATCCCATCGGTTGCGCCACCGGACGTTGACGCTTTACTGGACCCGATAACGGCCCATGTTCTGCAGTGTCCTCAGCGCATTCCCATGTTGTTGGCAGCATTCTTAGAGCCACCACAGGTAGTTTCTGATCCTGTTGGAATGGACACCGGCTCCTCCAACACTCAAGCCTTGGATGTGGCACAGGCTGCCCCGGCATTTGCTGCAGGCAGTACGGAAGATCATCTGTGCTCAATTGACATTCTTTGTGAGGTGTTACAGGGATCGTCAGCTGCGTTTGCAGACAGCAGCAATGTTGCGTCTACCAGCAAGGACACAAACATTTGGCATGTCGCACGCTGGGAAGATTTGGCTTTTTAACCTTTTCGAAATTCTACATTGAAACCTTTTGACCTGCATCGCTTTCAGAGGCTTGTAGTTGTTCGGACTATATAAATGGACACTTTAGAGCCTCAACTTGACTGATTTTTTGTAGAACACTTTTCAAAGGTTTTTTAAAAAAAACGCTTTTTAACTTCTTTTAAAACTGTTTTTATTATTTGTCGCGTACAAACCTCTAGACGCCTTGGTAGTACGCTAGAATTTAGTAATGTCGTCCAGTCGGATGAGGAGTGGGTGTTATATTTCATATAGGTACCCCGATATAGGTCTAGGTAATATCATAACCCTTCACCTACATTCTCTCCTATACTACATATATAACGGATGTGAAGGACTGACCTTTTACCCAGTTACAATACTACACACAAGTACGTAGGACACTGGCCTCAAATTATGCATGAGGATTCTTAGTTTCTTGGAATCACAGCAGGACCATCATCTCTTGCATAATAACTGTGTATAAAGTTCATTCCCGACGTCATCCTAAGTCCGACACTGGCACAGCAAGGTAGAACCCCTGGGGATACCTTGGGGTATATAAACACCACATCTTGCTGAGATAGGAAGAGGAGATCACGACTTCCATGCCGACACACTGACACGAGACGCTGAGGTTCCTGCGTGCAGATACTCCAGCTCGCAGTGGTCCGACATCCCTTGCGGGGTGTTCAGCTCGAGATCAGAACGAGGTCCCGCAGTCTCACATCAGGTAATGGGGTTGGCTTTATCCTAGAGGGATTCTTGGCTTTACACCTACTCACATGCTAGATACACTTAGGTACATCTAGTTAGGGTGCATCATAGGAGTAAGTATTTTATTGCCATGTATTCTATATACTTGCCTGTATTTATGATTTTAGCAAAAGGGTAGAAACCTACCATCTGTTTACTTTCTTAGTGCTTCTACTCATTTATTGATGCTACTGTCTACTGGTGATTTCAGTGCACTTATTTTACGCTTGAATAACGACTGTTCAATAAATACTTATTGAAAACGTCCCAACCGTTTATTCTGTGTATCTCTCTGAGAACAAGTGAGCACGAGTGACTAAGCGAAAAGTAATTCACTGTTTCCACGGCCCTGAGGGATCAGGGTTGTCATGTTCGATAGTTGCCAAGAACTATTCTCTCCTTGGTAAGAGGAGGTTATAGTGGCAGAGCCAGAACGGGAGAATGGGCAAGAGGGACATACAGCCTAAAGAAGTCTGACGATACAGCACTACAACGCACGGACTTTGAGAGATTGATGCACGAGAACCCAACAACACGTAGACACACTCACATGTTTACATAAGCGCAACACAAGGGGGGAGGGGGGATAGTTTGGTTTAAAGAGGGGATGTTGAACAAAATACGCCAGAGAATGAACGCAGAATGCCATGTACAATGAGCACTAAATACGGAAATGAGAATACTCAAATGTAATGTACTGATGTTGTCTAAAAGCCAATAAAATATGGTTAAAAAAAAAAAAAAAAGAGGAGGTTAGTACACAGGCCAACCTACCCGGTGGGGGTGTCTGGAATCAGTCTGGACACCAGTCCCGCAGTGTATGTTGTCTAAACGCGCAGATCCTATATAGGTCTATAGGAACTACACAACATCATCTTTAAGAGGTCCTCTCAGGGCTAAGGGTACATTTCGTACTTTATGTACTTTGGGGGTGACCCCTTTTTTGAGGATTATGCGATGTCTGAATTTTTTAAGACATCCCAATTCTTTCTTGAAAAGATTGGGAAAACTCGAAACCCATTTGTTTTCACTTTGTGACTCCGTTAATAATACTTGCAGAGGATGATTTGGATTAAGCACAATCCCCAAAGCTTTTTGCTCTCTCCACCCAAGCACGGATCTACCCTTTTCCACCACATAAATTTTGGCAAAGGCTTCTCTATCTTGAAATGCAATTTTGGCAGAAAAATACCCCAGAACAGGCAACTTTTGGCCACAATAACCCTCTGGTTTTACATCTGAAACATTCAATTTCCTAGAACCTAAACTCTCCCAAACATGTTTGTCAATTAGCGTAAAAGGTGAACATGAGTCTGCCCACATTTGTACGTCCTTATTGTCAATACATATGTTGCACTTGGGTGGACAATACATATTGCTCAAATTCTCACCCTTATCATTCATATCACTAACCACTAACACTTCTACATCACTTTCATTTTCTGAGTTTGCTTCAGTGTTACTCTTTATCACATTTATAGTTTGTTTAGCACGTGACATATCATCTGCCTTGCATACCCTAGAAAAATGACCTAGTTTCTTACATTTGAAACATCTGCTTTTCGAAGCAGGGCAATGAACTGCTTCGGCAGTATGCCTGTTGCTTCCACACCTAAAGCATATTCTTTTAAAACTTGTAACTTGCTTCTTATTGTTGCTTTTATTACCTTCCTCTACAAGCAAACCTTTCTTCGTGCTACTCACTTCACATACTTTATGTGCGTCTAAATCAGCCTTAGGTTCCACACTTGCCAACTCTTTTACATATTGTGAGGTATTTTCAATGCGCTTGGCTACTTCAATAGATTTGTCTAACGTGGGGTCCTTTAGATCTAGTAATTTCTCTTGAACTCTTATGTTATTTGTTCTGTTTATCAGTTGGTCCCTAATAATTTCATCCCTAAGATCTTTGAATTTGCACGTAACTGCTAATCTTCTCAAAGCTGCCACATACTGTTCGATCTTCTCCCCCTGTAGTTGCTTGCGGGAAAAGAACTTGTGCCTCTCCACCACAATACTCAACTTCTTTCCATAGTTCTCCGCTAATGCAGCTATAGTAGTTTCATAAACATCTTCTTCTTCATCGTCTGACCCTGCATCAGCATTTCTCTCCTCCAATACTGGTTTAGGAAGCATTTTTTAATACTCTCCTTCCTTCCACCCCCAAACTGTGTTTTAAGATAGCCAATTTCTTTTTGGCTATGTACACATCTCCACCCATTGCCTCAAGATATGTGGTATACGACTCCATCCAGTCTTCCCAGTCCATACAACTAGGACCAGGCTCTTGCAAAAATGTAGGAGGTGGAGGAAAAGACTGCGCTGCCATTGTTGCTTATAATCAGTAAAATATGTTTAAGATAGTGAAAGTTGCTATGAAACACAGTCGATAGGCAAATACTAATTCCCAATATTACCAAACAGGATTGGATCGTAAGCAAATTTGAGCAGAAAATGAAAACGAAATTGCAATTACCCTGTGACGACAGAAACGAAATTGCAATTTACCATGTGAAGACAGGCGGTGTGCCTATCACCGATGTTTTATTCCTCCTTGTAGCACAGTTACTACCCAGAACGATGATTGTTTCCTCTGTCTCCGCCGGCCGTGAAGATGTGCCAGCAACACGCACATTAGTTTAAAAAAAAAATCGGGCTGCTCTCTTACACACAAAAGCTTCGGTAAGCCGATTCCTCCCAATTTAAAATGGCGGCACGTTCAACGCGAGGTCACGCAAAACGTGAGGTCGCGTAAGGTCAGCGCACGGCACACGTCAGAAGAACACTCCTGCATAGGAACGCCTCGCTCCTTACAATGCCACAACACCAGAACTCACCGGAGCTTCTCTCGCATGACAGCTTCGACTTGTGATGATTCGAAATGCAGCAGCCGCAACGTCTCGCTCGCTCCAACAAGGACGTTGCCAATTACAAAAATAAGCTTTCCTTACTTGTAGCTCGCAAGTAGATTGTATTGTAAATATCTTCCTGCCGCTGCTTCACTGACGGCTGGGGGTCTTCGAAGGCGCTCTAGGAAGAGATTTTCCCCAAAAAATAACTTCAAGCACGTTGTCCACGAATCCTCTTCACGATGGGTATCCCATCCTCGTCGCCATTTTTGTGAAGCAAGGACTCAATAAATATTGTTGATAAGGCTTTATTGTGTATTGGACAACGACCCCCAACAGCCAGTCTCCTTGAAACTCAGTCCGCCTCTCTCCTGGAATCCAACACACTGCATTCCAATAGTAGAAGCTTGTGGTTGCCTAGGAACCTTGCTGCCAAGGATGCTTAGAACACAACAGAGAACATAACAACAAGCCCTTGGAGAACCTTGGAAGAAGGATACAGAAAGCAAAGTCCAGTCCTTTCACTCCCAAGACAGAAGCAGCAAGCAGCAGGCCAACACAACAAAGCAACAGGCAGAGTGTCAGTTCCTCCTACACCATCCAGCTCTCCTTCCTGGCCAAATGTCCTTTAGTCCAGAAGTGTTCTGATTTGAGAGTGTCAGAGGTCCAATACTTATACCCCTTTCTGCCTTTGAAGTAGTCAAACTTCAAAGGAAAGTCTTTGTAGTGCACAAGACCCTGCCTTTTTCTGCCCTGGCTCCAGACATACTACAGTGGGGTGGAGACAGCTTTGTCTGAGGACAGGCACAGCTCTATTCAGGTGTCAGTGACAACTCCTCCCACCACTCTAGCCCAGGAAGGCCCATCAGCCTGGTGAAGGCCCATCAGGATATGCAAGGCACACCTCAGCTCCCTTTGTGTGACTGTCTAGAGTGAATGCACAAGAGCCCAACTGTCATCCTAACCCAGACGTGGATTTGTCAGACAGGCAGAGCAATAGAATGGTTAATCACAAAAATGTCCAGTTTCTAAAAGTGCAGGAAACAAAGTCGGAAGTGGCTATGTAGTTTCAAGTCACTTTACTTGGAGACAAGGACAAGTTAATCAATAAACTAGGCCTGTGTGTTAATTTCACAGTTCACTACACAAAGTTATTACATTTCAACATGTCTAAAAAAGAACAACACTCATCTTTAGCGTTATTCAAGTGTACCACACCGGAAATCAGACAGAACAATGGCAGCGCATCACTACTCTCTGTAGTCACACTGGTGCAGTGGGTACAGTACAATGAGTATTAAGAATTCATTTCTATTAACTGTAAAGGTGCTCAACATAAACAATGTGTCAACAAGTGCAGGGGCATTGAAAAACACATTTAACGATAATCGTTTTGACCAGTCCAATGTTTTTTTAGCCAGAGGGTTGTATTCACTTTGACCCTCTTAGTGCTGGCAAAGGGGTTTCAAAATCATCTGGTATTGCACAACGTTGTGTTTTTGTAATGTCTCAATCATTTTCCATACTGATGTAAATGAAGAGAAATCCCCAGTGATCATCGCCGGCGTGTTTCGAACCGCTGGTTGCTGGGGGTTCTCATCAGGACGAGGGCTGGTGATGTTCTTGTGTATCTATAGAAAGTGTATAACACTGTGGGGGATATTCCCAAGAACGCGTGTTAACTATCGCCAAATTCGCTTAACGCAACTTCTCACATCGCAGTCCATCGCGGGAAAATAACACCGTGTTAACGCAGCATTCACAACCCGGCGGCACAATGCGATAGCCCCACGATAACGCGACAAATGCCCGCGTCAAAATCAACGCAACGCCGAAAAAATGCAAAACCTCAACGCGAAAAAAGGTGCGATGACCCCAATGGCGATACAAAAATCAGCAAAAACCAGCGACAGGCCTGCGATTCCCACGCGCCATGCGTGAGAATGCACTATAAAAGCAGAGAAAAAAAAAGACAAATAAATGCAACTGCGTAGCAACATGGACGCACCCGGACCCAGTGCAGAGGACAACGCAAACCCCACAAGCCCCACAGACGACCAGCCAGGAACCCCGGGGCCGGAGAAGGGCAAAGAGAAGAGGAAGACAGGGTTCAGTCCGCAGGAAAACTGGATCATCGTCACGGAGGTGACCGATCACTACCAACAACTGTACGTCACCTCCACTGTGTCATCGGCAACACAAACGGAAATATGGCAGTCCATCGTGAACAACGTGAATGCAGTCGGAGTCTGACACATCCACGTGCACATACAACTCCTGACGTCAACAACACATCTGCAGACAAACAATGCACAAGAGTACCAAATCCGCCCAAGAGCACAAATGACCCAAGTCGCCAACATCTCAGCACCGTAAAAGCACAGAAGCCAAAGGCACACCGCCTCAAAGGGACAATGGGCCGCTAAATCAGAGCTGCAGGGGCGACTCTCCCACAATACAGCACACACACATAGCAATCACAGCACATCAACATTGACGAAAATGTGGTACAAAGTGCCACACCAACACCACAGAACAGAGGACACAACTGGTGCCGCATGTGCGTAGAAAAAGGCCAATCACATCAGGCATAGCAGGAAACTGTCAGATAATGTACGAGTACAACCTCACATCCTTCATGTAGTCGGAATGTCCACTGTCCCCCATCAAATACCCAGCTCCTCCAAAACAGTCACAATGTACATTGACATGCAGTCAGTATGTAAACATGTACAATGCGTGCACATACATGGAACACACTGTTAACCTGCATCTCCCCTTCACATTGCAGAGGGACAATCAACACCTCCTGCAGAGCAGACCAGACATCTCTTCAGTGATGAGGAGGAGGAACCCCTGGCCATCTGCTCCGACACCCTCCAACTGCTCGTGGACAGCCTCCGCACCCCACTTCCAGGAGCAGGGCAGCCCAGCTGCATCGTGGTGATACCCCCCCTGCACAGACCTCACAGCAGGAAGCACCCACCACCACGGCTGGCTCCCAGCACCTCACCCAAGAACACATGGCATCCCAACGCCGTGTGTCAGACTGCCAGAGGGGGCTGGCTGAACAGGTGCGGGTGGGTTTCGACTTCATGGCAGCCAAACTAGATGCCATACGTGGGTGTCTCAGTCCCATCAGGGACCACTTACAGTCCCTAACGGACACCCACAGTCCGCTCCATGCCCTAAAACAATCCTTGGCTGACCTCGCTGGATCCATTACTCGGATACAAGAACTGTCTAGGCAGAGAGGCTCCAGCGACGACAGCACAGAGTTGGCACAGATGCGGAGGACAATGGAGAACATGGAGCGGATGCAGGCAGGAAGGATGGCTGCCACGGCTGAACACCAGCGAGATGTAGCTGGGATCTACCATACCCTGCAGATCCTCATCTTGCCATTGCTGCCACAGAGCCTGTCCCAGATGACTGCTGCAGGAACTTCGACACACACATCTCCGTCCCCTGATGTGTCAGTGGCACACAGTGATGCAGCCATACCACCTCCGCCACCTGATGAGTCCGTGGCACACAGTGATGCAGCCATAACACCACCACACACACCTGGCACACCTGACACAGAAGACGTATCAGAGGACGAAGATGTGGACGGTAATGACTGTCAAAAAGGAGGTTGTAGCATTCATCCCCCGCCATATGGCCTGTTTCTGCTTGGTACAGCCCTCTGCATCATGCCCTGGTACAACACCTTCCACTGTCCCCCGAACACCCTGCGACATTCACCTGGACCCCGACATGTAGTGCCATATCTGCTCTGGTTACCAATGACACAGCAAACAGGCTGCGGACTCAACTCTTCCTCTACCAATTAACTTATCATCCCCTAAAGGACTCTGTTTGGCCCTCCACTGGGCAACCATGTAATGTGGGGTGTGCATGGCCATGTACTGCTCCAGCTCCGACACTCCACAGGATGTGAATAAAACATTCCTAATCACACAGATGTGTCATGTCTATATCCAATCAAGTATGACAGTATGGATGACTGTAGGGACATTGATTGCACAAAAAGGTACACCCTGGGAAATGACATCAATGCGCATGTTTGACCGTGACACACATGGCCGATTACATGACTGTGGAGGTGTGAACTAGCTGTGGCCTCATTGATCATTAACAACAATCTCGCAACCCCCCCCAACGTAGCCCCACGTCCATGTATTAAATAGGGCTGTGTGTAAATATATCTGAAAGAGACACGTTAGTGACAGATTCCTTACCTTAGAATATCCCCAGGCGTCAGGCTGGATCCGGAAAGTTTTTGTGTAGCAGTACCCTTGCGCGTCGGTAGGCGGCGTCGTGCGGCTCCGCGTCCGTCGTCGGCGTCGTGATCGCCGGGATGACGTCGCGGGCAGTACTTAGGCGCCGCCCCTGCGCGCTGACGTCAGTTCTTCTTTTTCCACGCCAGCAAGCGCAGATCCGGGAAGAGCAGTGCCCTGGTCATTTTTTGACCATACTTTTTGGTGAATGTTTTCACTGTTTTTCTCTTCAAGGTGTCGTAGGGATGCCCGGTTTCAAACGTTGCGGCGCCTGTGCTCGGATGATGTCCGTCACCGACCCGCATTGGGAGTGTCTCTTCTGCCTCGGCCGAGGCCACGACACGGAGTCTTGTACCGACTGCCAGGCCCTCAACCCGAAAGCTTTGCGAGAGCGGTCTCGAAAGCTCCTCGAGGCCCGGCATTCGGCTCCGCGGAAGCCCCGGTCGCGTGAGAGGTCCAGGGGTCGATCGCGGAGTCCACACCGGTCGTCGGCATCGAAGTCTTCTTCGTCCGGTAAGTCGAAACACAAAAAGTCCAAAAAGCATCATCGCTCTAGGACTTCGCATCGCCGGTCTCGCGACTCGGCTGAGGCCTCTCCCGGCACCGTCCCCGCGGCCCCGGACATGCCTGTGGAGTCGCCCCCGCAATACCCTCCCTTCCCGGGTTCGGGGGCGGATCCGGCCCAAGTGCAGGAATTCCTGTCGGCCATGGCCCGCCTCTTCGGGGCTCCAGGTCCCTCCGGTGCGCCTTCGGGCCCCGCTGGCCCTGATGGGGTTGCTCCGGCGTCGCCGACGGCTCCGGCGTCGCACGTGCCTCCAGCCTCGATCCCGGCTTCAGCCCCGGCCTCGATCCCGGCTCCGCAACCCCCATCGACGCTGGTCGACCTAACGCCACCTCCGCCGGCGCCGATGTCTCCGGTGCCGTTCTCGACGCCGCCTGGGGCTCCGGGCGGCGTCGTTCCCCAGTTCCTTCCGGCTCCGGACATGGACCCGGACCGACGTCGCTCGACGCCGGTTCTGGCGCCGATGAGACCTTGGGCCCCATATATCCCTCCTCCCCCTTATTTTGAACCTGAGGAGGACCAGGAGGACTGGGAGGGGTCTGATGACCCTCTGACACAACAGTGTCAGTACGATGAGGACTGGACAGAGGGTCTAGGGGATGCCAGTGGTCTAGATACTTCCCCTGACACTGGCATGCTGTCTCCTCCCGTGGCTACGGAGGAGGGAGCCAATTTTGCAACGGTGTTGCGTAGGGCGGCTGGAGCCTTACATCTCCAACTCCCTGCTGTGGCGGTCAAGGTTAATCTCTTGACAGAGGTGCTTCAGCCGGCAGCCTCCTCTACGGAGACTGTGCTGCCGTTTAACGACGCCCTCACTGACGTTCTTTTGGGCGCCTGGTCCAAGCCCAACACAGGGGCTCCTGTGGATAGGAACGTGTCCCGACGCCATCGCCCGGCTCCGGGCGACCCCCTGTTTCTCTCTGTCCACCCCACCCCTGAGAGCTTGGTTGTCCAAGCCTCCGCTTCCCAAACCGCCTTCCCTACCGCCCCTCCGGATAGGGAATCCAAACGCCTGGATCAATTTGGGAAGAAGGGTTTTTCTTCCTCCAGTGCTGGCTTGCGGTCCATCAACACCGCTTGCCTTT
Source organism: Calotriton arnoldi (assembly GCA_963921515.1). Lineage (NCBI taxonomy): Eukaryota > Metazoa > Chordata > Amphibia > Caudata > Salamandridae > Calotriton > Calotriton arnoldi. The sequence continues at coordinate 650,248 of CAWUFW010009826.1, forward strand.
TGGGCCGATATACCCACTCCTTGTGGGATTCGGTGGCGAATGTTTTGCCCCAGTGTTCTGAGGAGGTCCAGACACTGCTTTCCCGCGCCATTGCAGAAGGAAGGGATGCGGCCAAATTCACAATCCGATGTGGCCTTGATACCGCCGACTCGCTGGGCAGGTCTATTGCAACGACGGTGGCGCTACGACGCCACGCCTGGCTGAGAACCACTGGTTTTCAGGGGATGTCCAGAATACTCTCATGGACATGCCCTTTGATGGAGTCGGTCTTTTTGGGTCCAAAGCAGACCATGCGTTGGAGCGCTTTAAGGACTCACGGGCTACTGCAAAGTCCCTGGGCCTTTCTGCTACACGCCCTCCGCTGACTTCTGCTTTTCGCCCCTATCGTGGCCACGGTAGGGGCGCCCTTCACGTCAGCAGCCCAGCCACCGGCCCGCGCAGCAGGCGTCTTCGCGTGGCCGAGGACGTGGATTCCGCCGTGGCGGATCGGGCAACCAGCGTGCGGGTCAGGCCACCACCTCCAACCCGTCCGCGGCCTCCAAACCCTCCTAGTCCCTCCTTTCAGGTGCACAGCACGCCAGTAGAGGGCAGGGTCCGCCATCACCTTCCCCACTGGCGTACCATCACCTCGGACAGGTGGGTCTTGGACATTGTCCGAAGGGGCTACTCCCTCCCCTTTGAGACCACCCCCCCAGCCATGCCACCTCAATTCCACCACATGTCAGGGGATCACTTGGTACTTCTGCAGAAGGAAGTCACGGCCCTCTTGGCCAAGAGGGCCATCGAGCATGTTCCGACCCCAGAAGTAGGGCGTGGTTGCTACTCCCACTACTTCCTGGTGCCCAAAAAGGACAAGGAGGACATGCGTCCCATCTTGGACCTCCGGAACGTCAATCGCTTCCTCCGGAAGGAGAAGTTCAAGATGCTCACCCTAGCTCAGGTCTTGACTGCCCTCGACCCTGGAGACTGGTTGGTAGCGTTGGACTTGCAGGACGCATATTTCCACATCCCCGTCCTGCCGGCCCACCGGCGTTACCTTCGGTTCACGGTAGGCCTCGAGCATTTTCAGTTCACCGTGCTCCCTTTGGCCTTACCAGTGCCCCTCGGGTGTTCACGAAAGTGATGGCGGTGGTCGCAGCTCATCTGCGCCGGGCAGGGGTTTCAGTCTTCCCCTACCTCGACGACTGGCTGCTGAAGGCGGGCTCATCCCAGGCAGTCGTCTCCCACCTCCAGACTACGGCCGAACTCCTGCACTCGCTGGGGTTCTCCATCAATGTGCCGAAGTCGCATCTGATTCCTTCTCCACAGCTCCTTTTCATCGGAGCAGTTCTGGACACGACGCAGTTTCGGGCCTATCCTCCCGAACGGCGAGTCCGGGATATTCAGGCTATGATTCCGATCTTTCAGCCTTTATCCTGGGTTTCGGTACGGATGACCCTGAGGCTGCTGGGCCTCATGGCCTCCTGCATCCTGCTGGTCAATCATGCCATATGCGGGCTCTGCAGTGGGACCTGAAGTTCCAGTGGGCGCAGCACCAGGGCAACCTGTCCGATCACGTCCAGATCTCGGAGGGGACTGCAAAACAGTTGCAGTGGTGGCTCTCGAACCGGCAATGGGTCATGGGCAGATCCCTCTCCCTTCCCCAGCCAGAGCACACAGTTGTGACGGACGCGTCCCTTCTGGGATGGGGCGGTCACATGGGAGAGGCGGAGATCAGAGGCCTCTGGTCTCCGGCGGAGTCCCGGCTCCCTATCAACCTTCTGGAGCTCCGGGCGATCCGACTTGCACTCAAGGTATTCCTTCCCTCTGTCAAAGGGAAGGTGGTGCAGGTGTTCACAGACAACACCACCGCCATGTGGTACTGCAACAAACAAGGCGGGGTGGGGTCGTGGACCCTTTGTCAGGAGGCTCTGCGCCTCTGGACATGGCTGGAACATCAGGGCATGTTCCTGATGGTTCAACACCTGGCAGGTTCCCTGAACGCCAGGGCGGACGAACTCAGCCGCAGGTGCATGATGGATCACGAATGGCGTCTTCACTCGGAAGTGGCGCAAGGACTCTTTCTACAGTGGGGAGAGCCTTGGTTAGATCTATTCGCCACCGAAGAGAACGCGCAATGTCATCAGTTCTGCGCGTTGGAATTTCCAAGGCGGCACTCGCTCGGCGACGCTTTTCGTCACGAGTGGAGTTGCGGTCTATTGTACGCCTTTCCGCCTATACCACTTCTACCCAGAGTGTTGAAGAAGATTCGGCGCGACCGGGCCCAAGTCATTCTTGTGGCTCCGGACTGGGCTCGAAGAGTTTGGTATCCCGAGCTACTCAATATGAGCGTAGAGCCCCCGATCCGTCTGCCTCTTCGGGAGGATCTTCTGTCGCAGCAGCAGGGGACGGTCCTCCACCCGAACCTGTCCAGTCTACACCTGCTTGCGTGGAGATTGAGCGGCGGCAGTTGATTCCTTTCGACTTGCCTCCCGAAGTTTGTGATGTGATTCTGGCAGCCAGGCGTCCCTCCACTAAGGTGGTATACGCCTGCAGGTGGAACAAATTTGTGGCATGGTGCACAGCAAAGGCTGTGAACCCCCTTTCTGCCCCTCTTTCTGAGGTCCTTCTGTTCCTTCTTTCTCTGGCCCAACAGGGTTCTGCCCTGGGTACCATCAAGGGTTATCTTTGTGCTATCTCGGCCTTCCTCAGGCTCCCTGATCAGCCCTCCCTTTTCAAGTCCCCTGTTGTTAACAGGTTCTTAAAAGGCATTACACACCTCTTCCCTCCTGTTCCGTTTGTAATGCCTCAGTGGGACTTGAACTTGGTTCTTACCTTTTTAATGTGCGCTCCCTTTGAGCCTCTACATAACTGTCCTCTTCGTCTTCTGACTCTGAAGACAGCCTTTCTGGTGGCCATCACCTCCGCTCGGCGGGTGAGTGAGCTCCAGGCTCTATCTTGCAAACCTCCCTTTCTGTCTGTTCATCCAGACAAGGTTGTTCTTCGGACGCGTCCGTCCTTCTTGCCAAAGGTGGTTACTGCCTTCCACATTGGGCAGACCATCACTTTGCCTACCTTCTTTCCGCCTCCGCATCCTTCCAGAGAGGAAGAGAGGCTCCACCGTCTGGACCCAAAACGTGCGCTCTCCTTCTATATCGACCGCACAAAACACTTCCGGGTGGACGACCAGCTCTTTGTTGGCTACGTGGGCGCCAAAAAAGGTCGGGCGGTGCACAAGAGAACCATCTCCCGCTGGGTTACCTTGTGCATCAAGACCTGCTATTCTTTGGCTAAGAAGGAGCCTCCTGTTGGGCTGCGTGCCCATTCCACCAGGGCAACGGCTGCTACCACGGCCTTGGGCCGCGGTGTTCCGCTGCCGGTTATCTGTCAGGCAGCTACGTGGGCCTCGCTGCACACGTTTACAAAGCATTACTGCCTTGACAGTCTGGTCCGGAGGGACGGCTTCTTTGGCCGTTCTGTCCTCCAGGACTTCCTTGTCTGATCTTTGTTCGCAGACCCACCACCGGGGTTGGTATTGCTGGGGTATCTATTCTAAGGTAAGGAATCTGTCACTAACGTGTCTCTTTCAGATGCACAAGTTACTAACTTGTGTAACGATATATCTGTAAGAGACAGTAGTTAGTGACAGATTCCTACCGCCCACCCATCCTTCCCGTTCTGCGAACTGATTTCTAGGGTTAAGGACATCCCTTTCAGGGCCCTAGTATTTTTCAGACACCTATGTCAGCTTCTTGCATGGCTCTGCGTTCCTGGCGCGGAAAGTCGTGTACAGAACTGACGTCAGCGCGCAGGGGCGGCGCCTAAGTACTGCCCGCGACGTCATCCTGTCGATCACGACGCCGACGACGCACGCGGAGCCGCACGACGCCGCACGACGCCGCCTACCGACGCGCAAGGGTACTGCTACGCAAAAAACTTTCCGGATCCAGCCTGACGCCTGGGGATATTCTAAGGTAAGGAATCTGTCACTAACTACTGTCTCTTACAGATATATCGTTACACAAGTTAGTAACTTGTGCGTCAGAGTCGGTAGGAGGCCTAAAGTAGTGTCCCACATCACATGTGACAACAGAACATCTCTTCGCAAACCTACACACACTCAACTGTGTGGACACAGCCTGGTTTGATGGAACACATTGGTCCACATGGCAAGAAGTTGGACACCATACTCACATTGCTGAAGACACGTAAGCGCACAGGTCGACCAGCAACTCGCCCGAACACAATGTCTGGCTCACAGAGGTGGAGCTGGCAATAGGGACTCACCCCTAAGTGAAATCCGTCAGTCAGTCCCTCCCTGTGTACGTACAATGCTCATTGGGGCACACGATTTGGCATGCAAATCAACACTCATCACAGTTGTACACTAGTGAAGCTGCGTAGACTTTATTAGCATGTGCGTGTCCAGAACGGGCAAGACAAGGGCCACAACATGCAGACCAATGCATCATACACTAACAGGCAGCCAAGGAACATGTAGAGGTGCAAGACATGGGGAGGCACAAATGAACACCAACCATGACGGATGCCGACGGTCTCAGCCCACCTTGCCCTGCTGGACGAGTCATGTGGTGTTTGGCGAATGCTCATTGCACTGTGCCAGGGGACACCACTCACAGCCCATGGGATCTGCATAGTCATGTACCACTGGACAGCGCTGACTGCCTGCTCTGCTGACAGTGAGCAGGTGAAGGAGTCCAACAAGGTCACATGTAGTGCTACATTGCCATGTGTGTACTCTCCCTCCAGCGGTGTGTCAGGTTGAGGAACGTTGCCAGGCGCCACTGTCCACTCACCTTGCACAGGTGTGTGTCAACCCGCAGTCCTGCACGCACATGCATTCTGAGTCCAGGCGAATGCAGACATGTCCACTGTCATGGTGGGATATGTGTCCATTTCCCCAAGATGCAAAAGGGGGTTGGGACCTGTGCCATGGGTTACAATCTTTTGTGGCTGCAGGAACGTAGTTACTCGTCCATGAAAGCGAGCGCAGCTTCATGGGCAATCAGTTCCAAGAGTACGTAGTTGTCGACTTCAACAAACACGGGGGCGAGCCAATCCATTAGCTGGTCCGGACAGATGTGCTCCGTCCACGCCGTTTCACCAATCCGCAACACAGCCAATAGGGGAGCGCTTCGATGTGGTCACTGCACACGAGGAATTGTGCGATCTCACATGCCCAACTGCCAGCACATACGCCCAATTCCAAGGCATCCCATGAACGGGTATCACGGTTACACTCCTGGTCGTGGTCCAACAGGGGACGCACACACATGTCATAATCCAGTTCAGCTACTGTTGTGTTGGATAGGCAGACCTCCATGGGCCACTCGAATATGCATGATCGGCAGTGGAACCAGGGCTGGACGCAGGTGACGTACGCAAGACGGAAGCTCAGACGGTAACTGATGTGCAACACTGCCAGTGGCAGTGCCCCCAACAAATGCAGCATTCGGTCACGGTACAGTTCCACGTGACAGGGGTTGTGCATGTGCCCGGGATGTTCTGACATTGCGTTGTTCGCACTCGTAGAACCGGCACTCTTCTGACCTGCGGCTGTTATGTGGATGATATGCCACAGCTCGGAGCAATGAGTCGTATGAGTGTGCAAAGTTTGTACGTATGGGTTGTCCTGTACGTAAGTGTCAAGGCCGTTCCATGCAGGAGTACCTCGGGCAAGGACTTCTGTGTGTGGGGTGTGGATACATTGATCTTTCATTGGCGCCGTGTGTAGTGTGGGAGTCGTCTTCGTCTGCCATGGTATCTCTCTTAGGGGTGCCTGCCGCATGCGTTTACAAGGTGCAGATGTCCTTCCGCCTTCTGTATTGAGACAAGGGGGCTTTCATCCCTAATGTTAGTCAGAACACTGCTTGTATCCTGGGTATGTGAAGTGGCCATCACGCTGCAATTGAGGCTAGGCCTTGGGCTTATGGTGCACCAAAAGCGATGAACACACACACCAGTTGCTATGTATGAGCCAAGAACCCGAGGGGCCTTGCGCTCCTTGTACAGTCCCTTCGTGCGCGGACGCCCTCCGGCTGCATGCAACATTGCAACATTGTCGATTGCGGGCCGTGTGGCGCAGACACTGCAACAGAGACACGCGAATCAGTTGGTTTCCTGTGCAGCCCAGATATGAACCACACCCTGGGGCCAGGGATAATTGTTCACACCCCTACACTGGCCTGGCGTATGCCGACCCAGCCCACTCGGCGTACGTACAAAGGGGGGGACGACGACGCTACGTGTCCCAGTTCTTCCCCACTGCCTGAGGTGACATGGCTGCGTCCGCCTGGCCTACGACGAGGCTCAATCATATAGGGTCCATGACTTGCGTTGCATGGAGTCAGTGGCACCGGTTGCACTGCGGCCGGCACAGGCCTACCGCCATGGGACGGTGACTTACTGTGCACTGAGGTAGGGGCACCTAAAGTGCTGAGCGGGTGTGCAGCCTGCGATGATGATGTGTGCACTGATATGGTCTCTGCCATTGCTATATCAAGACCCAGAGTCAAGTGTGCGCCTGGTGGACCGCAATGTAGGCCTGAGCCAGCGGGCAGCGTGGGCCTACCGCCACGTGGCGTTGCCTCGCGTTTCACAGAGTTAGTGGCACCTAGAGAGCTGAGCGGGCGTGCAGCCTGCGATGATGACGTGTGCACTGATGTGATCTCTGCCATTGCAAAATCAAGACCCAGAGTCAAGTGTGCACCTGGTGGCCAGCGCTGCGGGATGCGTGATGTGGAGGCTGCCAAGCTCGCGGGCCCCGAGCTCGGAGCTTGCACCAGGACGTGGTGTGCCCTCTTGGAGACACGCCGGTGGCGGTAGGTGAGCAGTGCGGCCTGGGTGCGCAGGGGCGGGCAATCCACGCTGGGCGGCGGGAGGGGCTGGGGTGCAGCGGCCTGGGTGCGCAGGGGCGGCCATGCGATGTTGCAGTGTGCAATGATGTGTACTCTGCCATTCATGTATCTGGACTCTATTTCAGATTGGGGACCTGGTGGCCTGCAGTGTGAACCGGCACGTGGTTGGAGACACACCGGTGGCAGCAGGTGAGCAGTGAGGCCTGGGTGCGCAGGGGCGGCCATGCGATGTTGACATGTGCAATGATGTGTACTCTGCCATTCATGTATCTGGACTCGGTTTCAGATTGGGGACCTGGTGGCCTGCAGTGTGAACCGGCACGTGGTTGGAGACACCGGTGGCAGCAGGTGAGCAGTGAGGCCTGGGTGCGCAGGGGCGGGCAAACACCGCTGGGCGGCAGGGGGGCTGGGGTGCAGCTGCCTGGGTGCGCAGTGTCGGCACTGTCTCTCTCTCCCTCTCTTTCTCTATCTTTCTCTCTCTCTCTCTCTCTCCCTCCCTCTCTTCCTTTCGCTGTCTCTCTCTCTCTTCCTCTGTTTCTCTCTCTCTCTCCTTCTCCCTCTCCCCCTTTCTCTCTCTTGCTCTCTCCCCTTCTCTCTCTTTCTCTCTCTCCCTCTCCCCCTTTCTCTCTCTCCCTCTTTTTCACTCTCTCTCTCCCTTTCTTTCTCTCTCCTTTGTTGTGCGCATGACACACCTTCTTATCTTCAATTTTGTCTTGCAGGCTGTGACTTACAGATTGTCCGGAGAAGACCCGCCATGACTCTTCCAACTATTGCTGTTGATTGGAATACGAATAAATTGATTATTTTTGGAATTCTGCGATTTATGTATGTTTTTCCTTTTTCGAACCACACATGGATGTTGGTTGGTGTACTTGTGCGACATCAGGCGAATTGTTGTGTTTTGGAATTTGTGAGATAGCTTTGTCTGGGGGGGGGGGGGGGTTGCCCGGGGTAGGGCCACGGGGGGGGTGGGGTGGCGGTGGTCAGTAGCTCCATGGCATCTGTTGTTCTTCTGGTGTGGCTGTGGGCTGGGCTCCCTTTTGTGGTGCAGGTTGTCGTCCGACTTAACACCAGGTAGGAGCAGGTGTTAAATCCCTGCTGCTAACGCGCCTTAGCGCATGTTTTGTGGTCTTATCGCCGATCTGGCTGGTCATTGTGAATGTTGCGAAGTGGTGTTTCCGCGGGTTTTTGCAAGGGAACGCCTACTCTGCATCTCATTAGCGTTAGTTGCCGGTGTCATCAGTGGCGATGTTTATTGCGGCTGCTCTCGCAGGAATACTGGTGATATCGGCTGTTAGCACCAGCTTGTGAATGGTGCGATGTATTTATCACCACTTTGGCTGCGATAAAGTGCCGCTAACTCGGCGATAAGTCCTTGAGAATATGCCCCTGTGTTTGTTAGCTGCCATCTTTACTCTCTCAATATTTACATCTAGTCTGCAACACTTCAGTGTTACCTTAGAACTTTGGGGGCAAGCTCATTCCTTCTTTTGGAAAAGGGGGAGTGCAATAGATTCTTGCACGATCCTTTGTTCAATGTACTGCTCAATGTAAAGCGCGACCTTAATCTGGAAGCAGAAGGGGAAAGGAAATCTCGGGTTAGTTCTTCGTTTTGAAGCTTGGGACTCAGCAAAAATGTTTGACAAGTTGTGGACAGCACCGTTCATAACTTGTAAAGCCAAATAGCTCATATGGTAGACCGGGGCCACCTCCACGTGCATATCGCCGGTTCGAACCGGCATAGAAAAGATCCCTGTAGCGTACCCAGAGTAACGCACTTTAAATGAGAAGCTGCGTGTTTTTACAAATTTAACAGTCTCATTTGTAACATCCATTGGACGCAACCAGATTAAAAAAGACTCGGTACTTGTAGCGCACCCAGAGAACCGCACTTTGAGTAAAAAGCTGCGTGTTTTTTTGCAAGTTTAACATTCTTGTTTGTAGCATCCGATGGACGCGATCAGGTTAAATGAGGACTTGAGACTTGAAAGCTTTTCATTTTGAATCAAGGCAGGGATAACAAGTGTTGTAAGGCGACGAACTTACTTAGGATGCTTTGATGCCTTTGGTTCCTGAGCTGCCGGAGCCTTCGATGTACTCCTTGATATTCTTAGCAGTGGTGGCCTCGTTCTGTTCTGGTGATATAGGCAGACCGAGCTAATCAATTGTGGAGAAACCAGCCTGGTGCATTCTGGAACTTGTGGTGTGACCATAGGGGCTGTAGTAATGAAGTGAGGAGTGAAGCCGATTTGGATTATAGTCTATTCAGTGCTGACATCACATTCAATCCTTTGCTTACTGATTTGAATTTCAAAATTAAGTATGCTTCTTTCCTTGTGAGGTGGGCTTCCAAATCGCCTCCCCTAGAGTCGGGCTGAATGACACTCAGCAGGGTCCATCGGAAATCTTTTTCAGAGTGTCTCTTTTCAGTGAAGTGGTTCACCAATGGCGCAGTAATCGACTTAGTCTTAATGCGTGATTTGTGTTGGACTATGCGTTTCGTGATTGGTTATACCAATATAAATCTTGTCGCAGGGACAAATAACTGCATACACCACGTTTTTAGTCTTGCAATTAGAAAACTCATTGTGTGTCCATCTTGTCTTCCCATCTGTGAATGATCTGCCTTCAATTGTCTTGCTGCATGCAATGCAGTTGCTGCATTTATGGTGGCCCTGTAAGGGTTTATGGTTCTATCTTGACAGCAGATCTCCTTCTTTAGTTTGCAGATTGGAACATGCTCTCACTATTTGTGACCCGATGTTGGCATTTTTCTTCATGGCAAATAGTGGGAGGTCAAACCCACATTCCGAATTCCTAATTAGATGCCAATTGCTGCGAATTATTTTTGTGAAGTTGTTTGTTTGAGGACAAAATGTAGACACACACACCAGTTTGTTTAATGGTTCCTCTTGTTTTTTGACCAATAAGTTCTCTCGTGGCATGAACCAGGCCCGTTTCATAGAATGTTTCAAGAGTTTATGGGGGTAACCTTGTTCTTTTAGTTTTTCTCGTAAAATATCCACGTGAAGGAAGTAATCCTCTTTTCTAGTGTAGTTCCTTCGAATTCGCAAAAATTGCCCGTAGGGGAGGTTATCCCATAGGTTTCTTGGATAAACATTTGTAGTGTAGAGCGTTATTCTTATCAGTAGGTTTTCTGTGTAAAGTTGTCAATTGTGTATCATTAGACATTTTTACTACGACATCAAGGAAAGTCAAGCAGGTTTTGTTTTTTGCCATACTAAATTGTATGTCAGGGCTCCTGTTGCTAAGCCAATCATGGAAGGCAGTGAGTTGGTCTTCATTGCCCTCCCATATACACCACATGTCATCAATGTAACGAGGCCATTGAACAATATGGCTCGAAAATGCATTGTTGTTGTCAATACATTTTTTTTCAAACATTTCCATGTAGAAAACAGCCATCTCCGGCGCAAAGGGACATCCCATAGCGGTCCCCTTTATCTGGAGGAACAATTTGTCTTCAAATTTGAAATAGTTCCTTTTAATGCTAGGGTAGCCAGCTTGAGAATGAACTTAGTAGGAACTCTGTGGGGGCAGGATCTTGTTTCCAAAAAGACCCTGCCCCCACAGAGTTCCTACTAAGTTCATAATCTTGCGGGATTTGTATGTATAAGGACACTACATCAAATGTGACCATCCAATGGTTTTGTTCGGAACATTGCTTACCCTCAACTTTGTTGATGAAATCCATGGTGTCCCTGAGATATGAAGGGACTTCTTTGAGGAATGGCTTAAAAAAATGTCTACATGTTGTGAAATTGGTTCTAAGATCGAACACAGCCTGAAACAATAGGCCGGCCAGGCGGGGTTTGAGCATCTTTATGTAGTTTGGGAAGAAAGTATATCACTGGAATCCTTGGATTCACTTTCTTTAAGTAGTCAAATTCCTTGGGGCCCAGAATGTCTTCGTCGACTCCCTCTTGTAAGGCTTTAAAGATTTCTTCCTGGATCTCTTTTGTGGGGTCCTGTGCGATTGCACATTACCAATCCTTGTTGTTCACGTGTTTTTTGGCTTCTGCCACGTACTTGTCTCTGGCCCAAACAACAACTGCTCCTCCTTTGTCTGCTTGTTTGATGACTACAGACATATGTTGTCTGAGTTCTTGGATAGACACTGCTTGCTTCTTAGTTATATTGTTTTTGCAAAATTGCTTTTTATTTTCAAGTTGATTCAAAGTTGAAAGCACTGCTTGTTCAAACGTGATCAGGTATTTGGTATGTGGAGGAGGGCAAAACGTGGATTTGATCCGTAGGCCAGAGGCTTCCTCTCTACTAGTGTCTTCTTTGTTTAGGAAAAAGGCTTTCAATCTAAGCTTCCTAAAAAATTCAAGGGCTTCAATTTTTAATTTCACAAAGTCTGTGGGTTTTGTGGGTACGAAGGACAAGCCTAGCCCAAGGACAGTTTCTTCGTCCCTTGTAAGGGCTTTAGATGATAGGTTAACTACAGCTGAGTTGCTTAGTTTTTGTAGAACTTGCATCTCGTACGCATCTCCCATGGCTGGCTTTTGAAACAGCTTCTGTTTTTTTGTTGGCCTCTGTCTAAAAAAGAGCTCTGTCTGGCTGAATTTGAGTTCAAGATCTGAATCTCCAGTTGATTCTGAGGATAAAGTGTCAGAAAATGTAAGGAACCATGTTTTTGATCTTCCTTGGTACTCGACTAAGGCTCTTCTTGACTCTGTTCCTGATTAATAGTCGTCCTTTAAGTAAGGATACACTATTTCTATGTTAAATGCTCTTCTGTCTTTTTCAAATGTATTACTCTTGAAATTAATCTTTCTAAAAGTGGCGTTTTCAAACACGCAATTTACAAACCAACTTCACCAAAAGATGTACTTTTAAATTGTGAGTTCAGAGAACGCAAACTCCAAATCTCTATCAGCTCCCAATGGAAAATTACACTTAGAAGATATTTCAAGGCAATCCCCATCCTACCCTATGGGAGAGATGGGCCTTGTAATAGTGAAAAATGAACTTGTTTGAATCATTCCTCTCGGGCAGATCCGAGATGATCAAAATAGCAAACTGTCTCTCCACTTCAATGGCTGTTGGACAAGGTGTCCCTCAAGGCTCGATCCTCGCCCCCTCTCTGTTCAACCTTTACATTGAACCGCTGGGTAATCTCCTAAAAAAATCTGGGATCCATTATCACCTATATGCGGATGATATCCAAATCTACCTAAAGGTATCTTCCTCTCAGGACATTTCAGTCCTCAACACCACTCTCAATTCCATCCACCACAGGCTGTCAACTCATCAACTAATTCTGAATCCTTCCAAAACAGAATTCCTTCTCCTCTTGACCTCACTATCTCGCCCTCCTATCCAATCTTGGATGAACCTTCTGAATATTCTCAACAACAAACCTATCATTGTTGACAGTGCCAAATCTCTAGGCCTCATCCTAGACAAAAGGCTCAACTTACAGTTCCATATCAATTCCATCGCCAAGAATGCACGCTACAAACTGCACCTTCTCTGGGGGGTTTGGCGCTTCTTTCCTGAACAAGACCTAAAAACCTTGGCCAATCTTTGGTACTTTCCAGATTGGACTACTGCAACTCTCTCCTTGCTGGCCTCCCCAAATCCCACCTTTCCCCTCCAAAATCCATCCTCCACTCAGCAGCTCGCTTCGTATTTGGGGCTAAAAGAAATGATCACATCACACCCTTACTGTTGTCTCTTCACTGGCTTCCTATTGAAGCACGGTCAATTTATAAGACTGCCTGTATCACCCACATAGTCTTGCACACCTCTACCCCACGTTATCTGGCTAATAAACTCAAAATCTCTGGAGGCTCTAGACCATCACCACTTCCCCCTTTAGCAAATCAAATAGCTAAAAAGTGACCCATGTGTGAAAATCGTGGCAGTTTTGAACTTGTAAAGAGATGCTGTGTAGGTGTTTTGCAAGGTATGGGAGAGTGAATGCATCTTTGCTTGCTACAGGCAATGATTTGGGTAATTTCAGGGAAATCAACAGTAAAAGCCAGCCCATCAGACCACACAACAGGCCCACAAACAGCTAAAAAACGCCCCATACACTGACTTGTCAGACCAGCACTTTACACACTGTCAGATTGTCCTATAAGCCTGTCCGACCCTGCTTGTAATCACTGTTCTCAGTCCTTCTTTTCCCTGTACTCATGGTCCTAGTAATCCCTGTTCTCTGTACTTACTGTCCTAGCAGTAACTGTTTCCTGTTATCATGTATTCAGAGAAGTAATATGAGACCAGAAGTGTCACTCCCTGCTAGGAACCTGCCCTCTCTGGCATCAGACATGAGCTGTGAGAATTCTAAATATATCCCAATGTGGGAGTAAACACTGTGTGAACTAGGGTGGCCTTGGGTCAGGGAGGCGAGAGGGTGGCATGGTGCTGCAGGCGGAGGGGGCGCATTGGGTGTATTTTAAGGTGACCGGAGGGCGGGAGTCCTATGGGATGACGATGGTAGGGGAGTGAGGAGTCTGTTTATTTGAGAGGGCAATGGCAAGCTGGTTCGGATATGGGCTGGAAAGGAGGAGCGTTACATTATTTTAAGTGTTCTCAGAGGAAGGGACTTTGGAATGGTAGAGTCAATTAAGGGTGAATGCATGTAAAGGGGCCATTCAGTGTATAGAAAGAAAACAGTTTCTCTTTGTCAAGTCCTATATCTCTAACAATCACCTACAATGGCCATTCCGTAATGTTTGTTTGTTTGATGATGTCATCAAAGGTTTTGAGATCTGATATGCTATCATTCACCGTATACCTTGTGTATTTCCTTAGCACTCTGCAGAGGAGTTACGTATTGTTTATTGCAGTGCAACAGACGTTGGTGTAAGGGTCGTTGGTCTACCAATGAAGGATGTTGTCAGGATAGTTAAGAATTGGAATTGGGTAGTGCATGCATAGCAACATATGGGAACACCAAAAAGTATTTGGAGACACAATTATGTGAAATTACATTTTGCCATTGACTTGTATTGAGTAATGTTTTAAGATGGAGAACGTTAAAAATCAATGTTGTGTGCTTTAAAAAAAAACAGAGCTCATTCTCAATCAGTAGATTTTTTTGTGTTGGGTAAAGGAGGTGTGAGACTTACAGCACTCACTCTGCTCGCCTTCTTCTGGGATTTGCTTTAAAAATCCTACATCAGGCTGCAACGAGTAGCATATCAAATGACATCACTGATTACATCATCCACGAAATCACTAACGCACCCACTCATACCCCCATAGAACCATTCATACACCCATTTCCACACCCATTCACAGACCCATACCTGTACTTACACACCCACTCACTGATTCATAGATCTACACACAAATCCACTCACTCACCCATACAGCCACTCACACACCCACTCACTCACTAATACAGCCACTGTCATATCCACTCGTACACCCATACAGCCACTCACACCCTGAGTCAGTCACTCATAGAGCTACTAACACAACCAATCACTCATCCATAGTCAATCACACAGCCTCTTACTCACCCATACAGTTACACCCACCCACATACTTACTAATACAAATACTAACACGTACTCACTCACCCATACAGTCACTGATACAAGCACACACTCACCCAGCCACTGTCACATTCACTCACCCATAGTCACTCATATACCCCATAACTCACCTATACTGCCTTTCACATACCCAGTTACTCACCCATATACCACTGACACATCAACTCACTCACTCACATAGCCATACAGCCCCTAAAATTCACACTCACTAACGCATACAGCCACTGACTCACCCACTCACTCATCCAAACAGGCAGTGACACAAACCCTCACCCACCCACACAGACATTCATACGGGAACTCAGACAACCAGTGAATCACCTACAGAGCCACTCACATACCCACTCACACACCCATACAGCCACTTAGACACCAATTGACAGACTGATAAAAACATTCACACAACAAGTCACTCACCCATACATTCATGGAGACACCTAATCACTCACTTATACAGTCAGTCACACAGCCACTGAGTCATCCAGACAGGCACTCATACACCCACTGATTCACCAATACAACTTTGTGTATATATTTAACACTCAAATAACTTTTTAAAAACAGTCACAGTCACTGGATGATGTCATCAGTGATGTCATTTGAGATGTATTCACTTATATCACTGACCATGTCATGAGTTATGTAATATGTGAGGTCATAAGCAGTGAATTGCGGGGGAACGAGTTATAGTTAGCTCAACTAACTATAACTGCTGAATTTCACATTTCACTGATTTTGTACGAGTGGAACCTAATCCTAACTATAACGTCCCTGTAACCTTTGTTTGTTTTAGTGTGTGTATGTGTATATATATATATATATTACACATTTGCTCCAAATGGTTGCCCTCCACTCGGGCTCAGCTTTCGACACACTTTCCAGGGCAGAAATGAAGCACGGCACTTACAGGAACTGACTTCAAAGGGCTTTATTTGCATATAACGGTAAGCCTCTCCATACGAAGCCTTCACAAGCAAAGTGCAAGGGTGCATACAAAAGGATGACCTACGCGTTTCGGCTTGCGCCTTCTACTGGGTTATATATAAATAACACACACTTGTAGCAACGCAAGTAAAAGGCCCGCACTTCAAAGGGATATTCCAGTGAAAATGTATTACGGCTGACGTGTTTCGACCTGTCTGGTCTTCTCTCAGACACTTCAATCCTCTTCCGATTTTCAGCACATACAACTTAAGGTGGCAGCCCATGTAAGCGCCTTGAAGAGATTTTACTCTTCTTCCGGAAAGAGACATTTCCAGTCCCTCCTAGAAATATTTAGCGCAAAAATTCCCTCTACCTTATTGTATGCACTAGAATATATTTCCATAAACAAATGGCACATACTAAACCTGAACGAAGGGAAGTTACTTCGTAAAATAACCACAGTAAACCAAGCGGTACCAGTTCAAGCACTGCGTCTAGAGCTTTCAGTAGTTAGCGCCTTTTCCAAACCTCTGGCTAATATAATTAGATGGGCGTACAATCTATTGCACGCGGAAGAAGGCTCTTTAAGGGCCCTCTTAAAGCTCTAAACTTTAAGGGCGAAACAGGATACTATATTTTTAATGAAAATCTTGCGACAGCTTTAGAATACTCTTAAAGCTCAATAGCACTTTCGCAGTCTTGATCACCCGCACCCCTGAAGTTATTTTTGAAAAATATGACACTGATTCTAAGTTTCGACCTCGATATTTCACACTTTTCTCAGTTATCACATTACAGGCTCTAGTTCGGTCCTCTAGACAGTGGCGGCTGGCGGAAGAGCGTCTCCACACTGCTTTTAGCAGTGGAAATTAAGGAAAAATAAAAAGATAATTACTTGACGTTATTATCATTTTATTTGTTCCTGCGTCTTTGCGGGCGGGGCTGCTCTGCTCTAAGAGCAGGGGAAGGAGTGGTGGCACTCTGTAAAGTGCGCATGAATGTTTGACCAGCCCTCTCGGGCCTGCCAAACAGTCATGCGCACTTTAAATGTTCTCCAGAACATGCCCAGGCCCACATTCCCCACCTGAGCTACGAACCACAGCGCTCAGACCACAATGCTGCTTTGCAGCATTGTGATTGGTCAGGAGAGCCAGGCTGGTTCCTCTTCCGGCTGGAGCGGAGGGACGAGGAGGAGGAGGTAAGTTTTATTTTTTTTATCTTTACCCCCCGACCGCCCGCCACCCCCGATCCGTGCCAGCCGCTACTCACTCTAGAGTATAAGATCCATCAAAAATACTTGAGATTTATACTAGAACACAGTGTTCGATGTTGCATCATTATGCTGCGCCTAGGGATTTTACCAATAAAAGCTTTCACAAGACACTGGAGCAACTCAGGAGATAAGACAGGTTTATGTGAATTATGCAGCGGAGGAGTTCAAGACATAACCCATGTGATAAATGTTTGTTCAAACAAAGCTCTGGTTGAGGCCCAAAATCGTTTTTTAAAACCCATATGTTTTAGATATAATATATTTACTGTCAGAGACCTAATTGAACTAATAAGATCTCCTCCCAATTAATCTGTTTGTCGTAACTTGTATACATTTTTTAAATCTTTTTTAAAATTATTTTAAAAGAAGCTGTGCAAATTGTTCATTGTATGAATTATAATGTATTGAATTTGTACCTATTTTTGTTGATCTCAGAAGAGGTCTAAATCAAAAATAAAATTTGTATTTGACCTGTCCCGTCTTTGTCAAAGACTGGACAGGTCGAAACGCGTCAGCCGTAATAAATTTTCACAGGAATAATCCTTTGGAGTGAGAGCCTTTTACTTGTTTTGCTGGGAGTGTAAGATTTTGAGAGGGTCCTGCACCCTTTATCCACGCACTGACCCCGCCAGGTGAACAAAGTCGGATGAAGTGCAGTTCAGCGTATATATATATATATATATATATATATATATATATATATATATATATATATATATATATATACACACACAAACACCTATTTATATTAGAGAGAGTATACATGATGGATTAAAGGATAACCACGTACTATGTTTCAGTATTGCCATTCAGATGTTCTGGTGACTTGATAAACCACAAGGCTGAAGGTCGAGTGTTTGTAAATGTCACCAGAACACAGAGGTGGCAATATAAGACCATATTACACATGTTGCCTGTTATGTATTTCTTATATTACGTGATTATTTTGGGCTAGTTGTCTTGAAAAAGGTGTTTCTTCAAATGACAGCTAAACCTAACAATAGGCAATAATTCGTCATTTTTGCTGCATAATTACTAAAATCTTGCCACATATCTTGTTCCTCCATGCCTCATAATCCTAGTAGCCCAGACAATAGTAAAGCTCTGCAGAGTGGTTTGTTGGCTGTCATTATTATGATGACATCTTTATTTCACAGGGAACTGTGAGATATTTCAAATGGTTCACTGTGAAATATGAGTTTTCATACCACTGCATTTTATAGACAAAGAGACAGACAGACTGTTGGGATGGAAAAGTCCTCTGCATGGTAATGGACATGCACCCTTGCCCTGAGTGCTCCAACTGTACTGATGTCTGGATTCCTAATGCTGATTTTAGTTGTCATGGGCAAACACGGATCATGCATGTATGCCAAAACATAGGGCTGTCTCACGGATTGAGGTCTTGTTGGACCAGGAGGGGCGCCCAAAGAGCTACCCTCATTGTGGTGAAAGGCTATTGTTTTTACCAGGAGTCAAGCAGCTAAAGCACGGTGGTGGTAGCATACTGTGTAGTCATCAGTAGGAGTGAACGGGTCCTTTTTAGGTCGAGCATTCGAGACCTCTTGTATATACTTTAGTATATACTTATGTGTGTATGTACTTTGTGGGCTCTGGAGATCAGCCCTAGTACTTGTCTGCTTCCGCTTAGGGACTTTTTTTCTGTTCAACTGCCTCTATTTAACTGTCTTGATAGAAAACGACCAGCAGAGGTCAGTATAATACCAGAATTGCTTTCTGCTGAGGGACTTTCTGTTTCTTCATTTTTAGGTCTCGGCCTGCACCAGCGCTTGCGCTGGTCTGGCCGAGAGTTTTAGTAAGCGGGTTTTGGAAGTGCAAACACTGGCTTTCGGCTGGTGACCAGCTTGAGTTCACGATGGCGTGCACGCGCAGCTGGCATCTGGGTTTCCTATCTCTTCCTCATTTCCTCGTCATGGCTCATTAACTCTCTGGACTCTGATGTTTCAATCGCAGCAGCAGCTCACATTACCAACTGAGGGCCCTGGACTACAGTCACATGAAAAACAACA
The DNA here is from genome assembly GCA_963921515.1 of Calotriton arnoldi. Taxonomy (NCBI): domain Eukaryota; kingdom Metazoa; phylum Chordata; class Amphibia; order Caudata; family Salamandridae; genus Calotriton; species Calotriton arnoldi. Next base: position 668,870 of record CAWUFW010009826.1, read on the forward strand.
GCGATTAGCATTGAAATGCAAGCTTTTTTTTGTCTAGTTAGAAATATTGCTTCGGTGGGTTGATTTCACCTTATATCGCTATTTGTTTTATATTGGGAGTCACAGCCTAATTACCAGTATTTTTGTCTCTCACTGTTTTTTATTTTTATATTTATTCGCGCAAAGCACAAAGCTATATTTAAGGTTACTTTTTCCGCGTCACTTCTTCACTCTATTTAAACTCCACACCCCCACTCTTATTGTCTCTCTCCTTCTCTCTCTCTCCCCTCTCTAATTCTCTCTCTACTTAATTAACTCTCCCCTCTCTATCTTTTTTAGCCTTTCATTCTCTCTCACCCCTTTATCTGTTTCTCTTTCAAACTCCTTCATTCACTCTCTCTCCCCTTCTTTCTCTCTCTCTATCCCGCTCCACTCTTTAAACTATGTACACCCTTTCTCTCTCTCTCTCTCTTTCTCTCTCACCACCCTCTCTAATTGGGCATTATATCTTCACTCTATCTCTCACTCGGCAACACCACAGCATCACTCAGAGCCAGCACAGCATCACTCAGCACCAACACAACATCTCTCAACGCCATCACAGCATCACTCAACGCCATCACAGCATCACTCAACGCCATCACAGCATCACTCAACGCCATCACAGCATCACTCAACGCAACCACAGCATCACTCAGCGCAACCACAGCATCACTCAGTGCAACCACAGCATCACTCAGTGCAACCACAGCATCACTCAGCACAACCACAGCATTACTCAGCACAACCACAGCATCACTTAGCGCCACAACAGCATCACTCAGCGCCACCACAACATCACTCCGCGCCACCACAGCATCACTCAGCACCACCATAGCTTTACTCAGCGACACCACATCATCACTCAGGGCCAACACTGCATCACTCAGCACCACCACAGGATGACTCAGCACCACCACAGCATCGCTCAGCACCACCACAGCATCGCTCAGCGCCACCACAGCATCGCTCAGCGCCACCACAGCATCGCTCAGCGCCACCACAGCATCGCTCAGCGCCACCACAGCATCGCTCAGCGCCACCACAGCATCGCTCAGCGCCACCACAGCATCGCTCAGCGCCACCACAGCATCGCTCAGCGCCACCACAGTATCGCTCAGCGCCACCACAGTATCGCTCAGCGCCACCACAGCATCACTCAGGGCCGCCAAAGCATCACTCAGGGCCGCCAAAGCATCACTCAGGGCCGCCACAGCATCACTCAGGGCCGCCACAGCATCACTCAGCACCGCCACAGCATCACTCAGCACCGCCACAGCATCACTCAGCGCCGCCACAGCATCACTCAGCGCCGCTACAGCATCACTCAGCGCCAAGACAATATCACTCAGCACCAACACAGCATCACTCAGCGCCAAGACAATATCACTCAGCACCACCACAGCATCACTCAGCACCACAGCAGTATCACTCAGCAACACCTGAGTATCATTCAGCATCACCTCAGCATCGTCTCCGCAACAGTCACCACCACCACCACTACCACCTCAGCATCACTCAGCACCACCTCAGCCTGCTCTCGGAATCTGGCATCTGTTGATTCTCCCCTAGCGTCTGGCCGCTGCTAGTGTTATAATACAGGTACTAGTTCCCAACCTTCACCCTCCGATTGTTTATGCCCCCTCAAAAAAAAAGCTTTAACAAACAACCATTGCCAGCATTGCAAGAACAAAAGAAAACTGAGGAAATTTTTTATTGTAAATACTTTTTTTAATATGGTCGTTCAGTTTTACATAATGCCTTCTTGGTCATATATAAAGTAACAAAAATGCTTCTGACACTTTTTTATTATAACTTTTCAGCATGCCGCACAGCAGCCACACTTCTCTACAGCACAGCTTGAAGACATTGGCAAAGTCAATAGCTCTGGCTAAACACTTATAAGGCCCCAAAGGCGAGACCTATTGGCTATGCCAATGCTTGTTCTGGCAACTGCCTCTATTTAACTTTCTTGATAGAAAACGACCAGCAGAGTTCAGTAAAATACCAGAATCACTTTAGCATTCTCTAGATTCCATTCCATAGAAATTGTCTTCCACGAGCACCCGTAGACAATAATATTTTTTTCAAATCTTGTATTTTCAGTGATATGACCACCGGAGGCCCTGATTTTATATTAAAAACAGAGCTTTGGACTATACCATTTCCAGCTGAAAGGCAATATTTCTCTCCAAGTGTTCCCATACCTGGTGTGTCACACAGTTTGGTGCTTACTTTCCCTCCATGTTAAAGAACAGTAGATGTTTCAGCACCCAGGCTAATTTGCTGCATAGCTAAATACATATAAGGTCCCAAAGGCGAGACCGATTGTATTGCAAATGCTTGTTAACCTGTGTCACTGGAGTGAGGCCTACGGGCTATCTCAGTAAGAGTTACACTGCTGTGTGCTTAACTCACCTCTTGGCCTACATGGGGTTGGTGTGGAGAGCTGCTCAGCGCAAGAAAGGCGTACCTGTGCTGGGTATATTTGAGCTTGTGAAGGGTGCAATACAGGTATAAAGCAGTATGGTGCAGTGAGTGCATGTTGAATGAATCTTCTGTGTGTATGTGTGCCTGTGAATGGTACAATACATGAAGGATATAGTGCTGTGCAGTCTGTGCATGATAAATGCATGTGCTGGGTGTGTGTGTGTGCCTGTGAGTGGTGCAGAACATGACTGATATAGTGCTGTGCAGTGCATGTATATTAAATGCATGTGCTGGTGTGTGTGTGCCTGTGAATGATACCGCGATACAAAAGGGGATGATGGACGGAACGTTTGAGCCAATCAAACACTCACCCCCAGTCAACTGATCTGGGTTTAATCCATCATCATTCTTTAGCTCACTCCACCACCCCAGTTCAGACATGGCCATATGCAAATCAGTCTGACCCTGTGCCTCATGGGAACAGTCCAGCCCGAACTGCCAAGCCATGTCTTCCCTGGACCGGAAACAAGCATCCTAGGACCGGTTTCTGGCATTCCAGCCGTCATCAGCCAGGCTTGCTTGAATCCAGTGGCAAAGTGAGCAAGGGACCCACGTCTGGGCATAACCCCGCCAACTTAGGGCGAACAAAGCGATACAAAAGGGGATGATGGACGGAACGTTTGAGCCAATCAAACACTCACCATGGAAGACTATGGGTTCCATTTTGGGAGACCCAGGGCTGCTTGGTGAAACATGGAGAGGAGGTAGAGGAATCCCCCCAGACAGATTTGTGCATTGCAGCATTCCTGTAAGGTGGGTGGGACACACTGGAGAAGGGAGAAGTAGGCTCCCCCAGTACAATTCAAAGGGTGCTCTTTGATTCAGAGATAGGTCACAGGAAAGGGGCCTGGGCACATCTCAGGAAGGAGATGGGGCTGGTAAGATAATCATAAAGAGTATTGCTGAGGTACTGGGCTAACCTTTTGATACACATATCACTGTAGCTGACATACAGATGTGAACTGTAGTCACTTCCATGGCCTGTGTTGTGGGGCTATCAGCTTTGAAATTGCTCCTGCTGTTACAGACTGCTTTCAAGAGGAAGAGAGGACAGGACATGTGACGTTACAACGCATGCCAATACATCGCATGTCATTGCAACGCCAAACTTTACCCCGACTTTCTGTCGGGGGAGCGCTGGAAGTTGGAATAGATTAATTTTCTATTCCAACTTCAGTGTGTGCAACAGTAGGGAAGGTGTTGGAGTTAAATCCACACCTTCTACCCACTGCTGCACACCTTTTTCGTTGCAATGGCATGCGATGTAATGGCATGCGTTGTAACGGTTGCGTTGTAAAGGCTGCTTCCCGAGAGGACAGAGGAGTGGGTACTTCAAAGGATGAATGGGACCTTCTGTAACTAAACTGGTGCTCATGTAAAGCGCTCTGATACCCGATGTCTTGGGTCTAGTTCGCGCTATATACAACTCTAAAAAAAAAAAAGAAAAAAAAGTAGTAGATCCCATACATAAACTTCAAAGACACAGACTCTAAATCACATTTGATGTCTGGACTATAAGAAGGAGAGCTTGAGACCTAAAAAATCGTCAAGTAGCCACTAGGGCTTTGCAAGGAGAAGCTCTGCGAGACTTTTGCCTGTGACCAGGCCCGGGGGCCAAAGCTTGCTAGTCTCCCTGCTGGGTAAGAGGACATTAACCAGGGAAAGCAAGACCACCTGCCCTGGAGCCTGGAGTATTAGCGCCTGCCTGCTTGCCAAGACCAGTGTGTCCTGTGCCTAAGAGGAGAGTGTTGGAGGGAGTAAGGTCCAGTGGGGAATCCTATTAAGTGAACTCCCTTTGCAAGGTGTCAAAAGACGGCTGCTGCACCGATTGGATCGTTGCTTGTGTGAAAGAAAAAGTCAGTAACCCATGTAAGCCAGAGGAGGGCCACCCTGAAGTGAGCTGTGGACATCACTGTGCCGATCGGGCCAGAGCCCGTGTGCAGTGAAGCATCAGCAGCCTCATAGGCCAGAGAGGGACTGTTGCGAAGTCAACTGTAATTGTTGTGTGCCGATCAGGCTGGAACCCGTGTGCAGCGAGGTATTGGGGACCCCTTGTACCAGAAGGGGCCGCCATGCAGGAATCTGCTGTACCGATGTGCAGTAGAGATACGGTGACCCTATTTGGCAGAAGGGGGTCACCGGGACCAGCAAGAAGTGTGACCTGAGCAAAATCATCTCCGGAGGAGTGATGCCAAAGTGGGGACCCCTACGCACTGATATTGAGAGGAGGAATTGGTATCAGGACCTTCACACTAATTCGTCCCCTTGCCGTGGGACGGACCAAAGACTTACCCTGCCAGGAGGAGCCACAGGGAATCTCGGTTGCTGCGGTTGCATGACCGTGTGTGAGGAACTCGGATATCGCTGAGGACAGCCCGCCTGGGCCGCGCACACTAAACTCACCTGAACCAGCCGATGCTGCTCTGGCACCCTGTTAGAAATGGGATTTTTGGTAGGCTAGGGCATGTGCCAAAGCCAGGCAGAAACCACCACTCTAGTCAGGATAAGGGAGTTACACTCCTAAATAACCCCTGCTCACCCCCTTGGTAGCTTGGCACGAGCAGTCAGGCTTATCTTAGAGGCAGTGTGTAAAGCATTTGCACATAACCAACAGCAATACAGTGTAAGCACTACAAAAGGACACCACACCAGCTTAGAAAAATATCCAATATTTTTATATACTTAAGACAAGACCAAAAACGATAAAAATCCACAATACACTACTTAAAAATCTTCGGTTATCAAAACATACTTGAAAAACAGTTCCTTGATGTCGATAGCTCCGTCCAGGGCTATCACGGCGTCGTGAGCAAACAAATCCAAACAGTTCTGGCTGACCGCGGTGTCCCGGGCCAGCTACGGTGTCGGGAAGACCCGCAAACAGTACCTTTTAGAAATGCAGGGCGTCGGCAACCTCTCGTTGAGCTTCCGAAAGCACAGCGTCTGCAGGCGTCGGTTCCGGAGGTCGGTGCAGGAGTCGTCGGGGCCCTCGAAGTCACACGCGTTGCTGATCGAACTCCTCTCTGTTGAAGTCAGGAGTGCTGGCGTCGGTAGCCGTCGTGTGCTGCGGTGCGAAGTGCAGCGGTGTGGTGCCCTTAGGGCGCGGTGCGAGCAGCGGCTCGGTGGCGGCGTCAGATGGCGTCGTCGGTGAGACCAGGGTCGCGATGCGAAGTGAATGCGGTGCTCGTCGCGGTGCTGGCAGGTCGCGGTGCAAGCAGCGGCGTCGTTGCTGAAGCGCTGTCGTCGGCTGATGAACTGGAGTCGATGGCGCCGGCGTCGGTAGGCCAAGGCTGCGGTGCGGGATGAGGGCTGTGCGTCGTGTAACTTTACGAGCAGTGACCTCGAACCACGGTGCAAGCAGCTGCGTAGATTTCGGCGTGGAGCGGCATCGTCGGGGATAGCAAGGCATCGTCGTGAAGCGAGGCGGTGCCCACAGGTCACGGTGCGAGCAGCGGCTCGGTGGCGGCGTCAGCAGGTGTCGTCGGTGAGACCAGGGTCACGGTGCGGCGAGGCAGCGGTGCCCTCTGCGGTGCCTTCAGGACACGGAGTCGGAAGCGGCGTCGTAGACGGCGTCTGGTTGCTTTTTCTTCTGTTGCAGCACAAAACACACAGTCCCAAGTGCTGAGGGCAGAAGAACTTGAAGTCTTTGCTGTTCCTGAGACTTCTTGAACAGGGGGCAATCTCTACCTCAAGCCCTTGGAGAAACTCACAAAAGTAGATTGCAGAAACTTCAGTCCAGTCCTTTCTCTGCCCAAGACAGAAGCAGCCACTGCAGGCCAACACAGCAAAGCACACAGCAAAGTGGTAGTTCCTCCTCACAGCTTCTCCAGCTCTTCTTCTTGGCAGTCTTCTTGGTCCAAAAGATTTCTAAAATTCAGGGGTCTGGGCCCCAATATTTATATCCCAAAATCCTTTGATCTCTTAGGCAGAGTGTGTCTGTGCCCAGCCAGAACCAGTTCTGCCTTCTCTGGTGTGACTTCCTGGCAGGAGGTGGAGACGGCATGGTCAGAGGCAGACCAGGCCCTTTGAGGTGCAAGGAAATCTCCTCCCCCTTCCCCAATTGCAGCCCAGGTCTATTCAGCCCTTTCCTGACCCACCTAGACTATCTGGAGCCACTCCTGCTCCCCAGCCTTCTGTCATCCAAAACCCAGACAGGCAATCCACATTCCAGCAGAGGCACACAGGATGACTGAGCATGAAAATACCTACTTTCTAAAAGTGGTTTTTTTAAACACAGAATGTAAACATCACCTTCAATAAAAGATGCATCTTTAGATTCTGAGTTCAGGCATACTAAACTTTATTTTCCTACCTAATTCCCCGGGCCAGTTATGTTTATAAGATGTTATAAACAAACTCCCCATTCTGTCCTATGGGGAACAGGTAGCCTTGCAATAGCGAAAAACGAAATTGGCCGTAATTCACTATGAGGACATGCCACACACACCAGGGCATGTCCTACCTTTCACATACACTGCACCCGGCCCACAGGGATACCTTAGGCCTACCTTAGGGGTGGCTGACATGTAAGAAAAGGGAAGGTGAGGGACTGGCAAGTGTGTGCACTGGCCAAGTCGACATGGCAGTTACAAACTGCGCGCAGACTCCGCAATGGCGGGTCTGAGTTACCTTTTCAGGGCTACTCACATGGGTGGCGCAATCAGTGCTGCAGGCCCGCTAGAAGCATTTGATTCACAGGCCCTGGCACACTCAGTGCACTTTACTAGGGACTAACAAGTAAATCAAATATCCAATCATGGAAACACCAATCCATAACACAATTTACCACAGGAGCACTTGCACTTTACCACTGATCAGCAGTGAGAAAAGTGTGCAGAAACACTACGCCAGCAAAAACAGAGTAAAAACCTGGAGGTCAGAAAGCAAAAACTCAGGGGAAACACGCCAAAAGATGCCAAGCCTAACACACCTGTAAAGGGGGGCACACAGGAACTCTGGTCACTCCGACCCTACAGGTGCGGGTAAGACTGTATGAAACTTGCTTGCTGGATAGCACTTTCGCACGAGAACTTTTCTGACTTTAATACTGAGCTGGAGTGGACTCTTGAGACTGGAACAACTAGTGGGGCTTACCCTCCATGTTGCCTGCAGTGAATGGGGAATAACCACTATTGCTAGAGCGAGGAGGGAGTGTGACACAGGGAACTGCCTACAAAATACTAGAGCCCCGACCTCAGGGGGGACTGTGTAGTTGTTTGTGAATGTCGTATTGCCCTTTGTGTTAATAGTGGTAAAATAAAATACCTCTCTTTTGTCATACAAGTGAGTATTTGGACAATAATTTATTGCTGCTGCTTGTATTTTGAGTTGGGAGCCTATGTTCACCCCCTGTATCTACCTCCCCTTGAGGGAGCCTTGGACTGCTTGAACCACCCTATTCCAGAGAATCAAGTGCTGAAGGGGTACTTGGCCCAGTTGCTGGAATCCATAGTACATCTAACATGGCTCATCCACCACGGTTGACCCAAGTACCTTCTCTTTGCCACGTAGCCCTCTGATAGGGGTTCTGACACAGACAGAGAATGTGCATCATCTATGGAGATATGCAGTGTAATCTGCTACTTACTTTCATTGTTGAGTGTAGGAAGGGTCCCTGCTTGCGGATTCATAATGGGTAACCACATACTATGAGTCTATATTGCCAGTGAGCTCTGGTGACCTCATGAACAATGAGGCCAAATGCTGAGTTGTTTGTAAATGTCACAAGAACCCTGAACTGGCAATATAAGACCATATTATACATGTCATCTTTATGTTTGTTTTACTTCACGTTTTAGTTCGCTTTTATTTTGGAGACGTTAACTTGTAGATGGTGATTGAAAACATTAAGTGAATTACTGGGCTAGACTCTTTTGCTGTATGTGGTAAACATGAATCAAATAACAAAGTAGTTAATAATGAAGAATTTGAGAAGAAACACATTTTGCTTTGTTACAACCACATTCTGCCTGTGGAAGGGAGCTGTTGAAGCTGTTATCTGCAAGGTCCAGCCAACAATAGGAAAAGATTAGAATTAAAATGTTCAACTTTTGTTTACCTTTTGAATGGAATGTTGATTAAACAACAGAAAATGGCGAGTGGATTGGGGCTGTCATTCGAGCTGGCAACATGATCGGATAATACTTCCCATGAACAATGGATTTTATACCACTTCATTTTGTGTAATAAAACTAGCAACCATGTAATCAATATATATCCAAAAGACAGCTGAGTTGGGGTGAGTGGTTGTTGTGGTGAGTGGTTGTTGTAGGGTGTGTGGTGTGTATATCTTATCTCTGTTATTCTGTGCATAAACCTCCCTGGTGAAACAAAAATTCAAAGGTGTATTGTAAAGAACCATTCTAGGGCAACAACATTCTTAATAGTACTAATAAAACATTATTGCACTGTACTATGAAGTGCGATTGGTTTCGGCAGAAGCCTAGGTACAAAGATCCCTGTGACTTTCTGGAACGGTTGCAGATCATCATGTTATAAACATCCTCAGCCAGGTTTCCAAGAAGTGTCTTCCTGAAAACATTACGGAGAAGGCCCCCTGCTTCTTCGGGGGTGGTTTTAGCCCAGCTGTTTCCTCTCAGTTCTGTGCTCATGGCCTGGGCTGTGCTATTGTTCTAGGATGGGTGTAATCTAATCACTCCCTCTTTGTTGATCCTCTCACCCCAGGCCCACTTTGTGCCGATTCTGACTGATCCTGGAGGTACGCCCCCTCCCAAGCCCTCGCCTCTGGTATGTGCCCTGTTGCCAGGCAGATAATCCCGCGGCTCTCTGGGCTGGCGTGTTTTGAGAGTTTCGAACGACCTTTCCCCCAATTCCTCCGAGCGACAAACAAGCGCAGGGAGCAGAAATACAAGCAGTTAAGCAAGCACTGACACAGGCAGGAGAAAACATTTCAGACAGGAAAAACAAGCAGTGGTACGGCACAAGGAAAACATTCAGTGGCATAGTGCTTTTGGTGAGGCAGCGGGGAAACTCCCGTTTGCAAGCGTTCGTGAGGTAAGCTGTTTAATTATGGCCGTTTCCCTGAGTCTATCGCAGGTTGGCTGCTTCGCTAAAGGCTTCTCACACTCTCGTCCCACACTCTCGTCTCTGCCCTGATTTTGTGTCGAAGCTATCTATTTTACCACCAGTGGCGTTTGCGTTGCTGGGTGCATACAATCTCCTTCACACAGGGAGGGGGGGGGGTTACGTTATCCGGCGTCTGCACGCTCAGACGGAGCTTTTTACGCAAGTTCTGCCACGTGGCTGTCAGTGCAGTTTAAGACTGTGATTTTTTTTTTTTTGCCGTTACAATCGTTAAACTATGCTGCTGCTGCTGCATTTGATGTCTTCCCTGGTATGAGCACGCATAATGCACTGTTGTAAGCAACACTGAAGAATATCTGTTCCAAATGTCACGCTAGATACCGAGTAAAACAAAACTACTCTGCACCTACTGTCTTCCTTCAATAAAATATGAAGGGGCCGAGTGCGAGCAAACGCCCATCCCCGGAACTTCACTCGACCACGTGAGTGATGGTTCTCTCCGCAGTCTTCCTATGATGAGACTTTTCACAGACCTGTTCTGAATGTCCGTGCGGAAGTGATTCTCTGAGTAAGACTGCACCACATGCCCCGTGTGTGAGACTTGCGTCACTTTATTAAATGTTACTTTAACCTCTCCACCTGCTCGCTTTGTCTATCCTTATGCCTATGCTCCGCCAAATTCTCCCTCCCCTCACCCTTTTACATTACCCCCTTACCCCTCTACACGCCATTAACCTAAAAATGTAACTTGTAACTGTTGTACCTTATGTAACAATGTATAATTTGTAAGCTATGTAACTCGCCTCATTTAAAGTGCTCTGATACCTCCGGGTCTAGCCAGCGCTATATAAAACTCGAGTATATAGGGGCGTGGCTTGGAGCGTCAAGATGGTGGACGCACTCTAAGAGTGCTCCGGACCCCTCCGTCATCCGCTCCAGAATCTGCCACAATCAGCAATCATTCACCCCGCTAACCTGCCGCCTGCATCCTACCACAACTTGTGCCGGTTATTGGAGGCAAAAAACGGTGAACTTGGGAGCGGTGGCCGGCCTTGTACCCAGATCTCCGAGCCGTGCCGCTCTTAAGATGGCGGCACCCACTCCCTATGCTTTGCAGCTGTAACCTACGCCTGGACGCTGGGACTGGTGGAGGAGGTGCCTCTGCGGCGAGCCGGGGCCGCTCCGGTGTGGCGAGATGACGGGCTGAACGCCGAGTGACATATCCGCTGTGGAGTTGCGGCACGACCCGACTCCGCGCGACCGAGTGGGAGGAGCTGCCGGGCCGGATTTGAGTGAGGGAACAGCAGCTATTTCGGGCAATGGGCGGCGAGAGACCTGCAGACTGGGTCCCCTACCCCATACGCTGAGATCCTGAGGCGGTCTCGAGCCCTGGCCTGAGCCACCGGGGCCTGCGTGGGGTGCTGGACCACGGACACCCTGGGATTTTGAGGTCCTGCCGGCTTACAGAGGAGCATCCGCTGCCCAAGCCTCTTGCGGCCTGGTGAGTGAGGGAACCGCGATGTGTGGGGAGGAAGAGGCCTGCCCTGAGCACATCCCTCGGGCCGGGAATAATCGCAGCCACTGTGTCCTGCGGCCTAGAGGCCCATAGGCCAGAGGACAACCCTGCCTGTAGTTACTGCAACCCTGAACCTGGGCTCCCTGCCTGCTTGAACAAGCCTCCTGGAAGTCCCCACTGTCACTGGGGAGGTTGCTGGCACGGGCGCGACCTGGACCCTGGGCCTCAAGTCCCTGATGGGGAGTGACGTGCCGACCGGATTCCTGGAACGGTCTGGGCCTGCGGCGAACGCGCCTGACGGGCGAGTGCGACGGGGCTGAGGGTTCGGCTGCCGTTTCGGGCAGCGTGGCGGCTCAAGGGCAGCGTCCCCCCTCTGCCTGATCCTGTGGGCACAAGGCGGCCCAGTAATACCTGTCGACCCGCCGGTGGGCTGTGCACGGCATCTGTGGAGCAGCGGCCCCCCCGGGACCGTGCGGAGGGGATCGGCGGCGACGGCCGCGACCTACCCGCAGGGGTGGCCTCTTACTACTGCCTGCCCCTGCCGGCTGCCCTCCTTGCGGCCTGCTGCTGTGTGGGACTCGTGGAGATCGGAGTGCGGCCGGGCTCGGCTGCCGGTGTCGGGCAGCGGCGTGAGTGCCCTCGGCCTCCCCTTCTTCTCCCCCCGCTGATCCAGCCCCCGCCGACCTCTTTATCGAGGGAGGGGCCTGCTCTGGCCGCGGCGCCGGCTCCCGGTGTCTTGACCCACCGGGTCGCTGCGGTCCCTGGAGGAGCCCGCATCCCTGCCCTTGGCTGTGTGGCCTGCTGCTCCGGCCTCCTCCTGATCCGACGCCTGGGACTACGTGCATCCTAGCGAACCAGCGGTGAGTGGGGTGATCCTTGGGGGTGGCGGGGGGCCGACGTGGAAGCAGTGGAGGCCCCCTCCCCGCGCCTTGCTGCCCTGCACCGGGCCGTGCTGCGCCATCGACCCCGGCCACCATTGTCGGGTGGCGGCGTGAGGCACCCGCCTACACATACTGTCCCTGCCGGACCCGACTCTCTACTGGCTGAGGGGCTCCGGGTCGCCCTCCCTTTCTCCTGCTGGGCCCCACTTCGGCGGACGGGGGCCCTGCTGGCGGGCGCAGGCACCCTGCCGACCTCCGTGGCGGCGCAGTGCGGAACGCGCCACCGGGCTCCCGGCCGGGCCCTCTCCGGCCCCCGCTCTCGTCCTGGACCTACCTGCACCCCTGTAGTCCATCCTCTGGGGGGGGCCGCCTTACCCCCTCCCTTCCGGCCCTTCGGCCCCTCTTTCGGACTGGGGCTTCGGCGGGGCGTTGGGTTGCCCGGGGGTCGGCGGGGGGGCCTGGCCTGGGTGCCCGGGCCTGAGTATTGACGGTCTGGGTGCGAGGGGCCTCTTTCCCCCCCCCTCCCTGCGGAGATTGTTGATCCCCCCCCTCTGCCCGCACGGAATCCGGACCTCATCCCTGGTGGCGATGGGTAGGACCCGCACCATGCAGACCCCTGGTCCCCCAACCCAAACAACAATGGACCAATATACCACGACCGATCGGGCCCTGAGGGAGGACCGCCTGGTCCCCCTGCCCCCATGGGGGGAGACCTCGCCACCATCCTCCAGGCGATCGGCACGTCCCAGGCCTCAGTCGAAGCGAAGATAGGCGAAGTGAGGGTGGACGTGGCCCTCATTCGCCAAGACCTACGCAACGGCACGAATTACAGAGACTGAGTCACGCGTCTCCACGGCCGAGGACGACATTAGCCAACTCAAGACTCAGGTGGCCCACCTCCAGACCCAGACCTCGGAGCTCCACCGCCGGGCCGAAGACGCGGAAAACAGGTCGAGGAGAAACAACCTACGCCTCATTGGATTTCCCGAGGGGACGGAGCAGGGCCACGCGGACACGTTTGTGGAGACCTGGGTCCGCTCCTGGATGCCCAAGGACTCCCTCTCCCCTTGGTTCGCAGTTGAACGCGCCCATCGTTCCCTGGGCCCTCGTCCTCCCCCCGGGGCTCCAGCCCGGCCCATCATCCTGAGGGTCCTCAGCTTCCGAGATCGGGACGCTATCCTCCGAGCGGCTAGAACGCAAGGCCCATTGGCATTTCAAAATAGTAAGATTATGGTCTTCCCGGACTACACTAGGGAGGTGCAGGCCCAACGTCGAACTTATGATGAGGTGAAGCAGAAACTCCGCAACCTGGGCCTCCGCTACGGTCTCCTTTTTCCGGCCCGACTCAGAGTGGTGTTCCAGGACAAAACACTCTTCTTTGAAACCCCCCAGGCGGCCTGGACCTGGCTCACGGAAGAACGTCCCCTCCGGGGCCCACGGGTCTCCTCCCCACCGCGGCGAGAACAAGCACGACCCCGCCGAGACATGCCCAAGCCTCAGCGGCGCCGCACCAGGTCCCGCAGGCAGGGAGACCGCCGTGATGGAGTCTCCGGATCGCCGGACGCGACGTCCCATCGGTCCCACTCCCAGGCACTGTCCCCAAGATCGAGTGCTTCCAGCCTGGGGGGCTCCCTGAAAGACCTGAACTGCATCCCAGACCCCTCCAAGACTCCACGCCCTGCTATATCGGACTCAGACTTGTCGAGGAGCCCAGCTCTTCACGGATCTGTGGATGGCGAGGGAGCTTGAGCCCAGGGACCCGGAACATGGGGGTCCACACTTTGTCTTTCCGAACTGCTCTAAGTAACAACACAACAGTTTCAAATGTATTTTCAATTGTCACGCATCTTACATCCTACTATATGGAGGGGTCCATCTACGTTATGTTCACGTCCTGCTAACCGTTTTAGTTTAGCCTCTGGACCGATTATTGTTGTTTTAAGGTGTTTTTTCCTTTAGGGCGACAGATGCTTCACCTGTGGAAGTGTAGGGTGGGGGAGTTGGGGGCGTAGGGAGGGTGGGTAGACCGTTGTCTCCCAGTTGGTTTTTGTTTTTGGCCGCCTATGGGCCGCTGTTTTTTGTTTCATATAGCCTTTTCAGCACACACGCCACTGGCCCTGCTTCGCGCTCTCTCGGAATACATGGGCCTCACTCTCGACCCTCTCCTGAGATGGGACGATGCTCCCCATGTTACCCATCAGCGCAATGCACACGTCCACCGCTATGTCAACCTACGGATCACTCTTGGTTCCCGGATCCAGTCCCTCTATCCACGTGCTGGGGGATTACTCCCCCCGAGGCACTGGCCCCTTGGCCCCTTAACCAATGCCCTGATGTCCATCCTTCCTAGACCCCTCCACGTACTATCGTGGAACGTGAATGGTCTCCTAGACCGGATCAAAAGAACAGCGGTGCTCCGCAGTGCCCAGCGCCAAACGCCTGATATCCTCTTCCTGCAAGAGACACATCTTATGGGGACCCACTGCACTTTCCTTGCCCGATACGGGTTTGACAGGGTCTGGCACTCAGGCTATGCACGGGGAACTCGGGGAGTGGCCATACTGATGCGCAGGGGTTTTCCCTTCCAATTGACAGGGGTGGAGACTGATGTCCAGGGATGCTCCATCGCCGTTACGGGCAGGGTCGAGGGGTACCCTCTGAATCTCCTCTGCACATATATTCCTCCCACGATACAACCCACGACCCTCAAGCGCCTCACGACGCTGATTTCGGCTTTCTCCCAGGGTTTGACGGTCGTCGGGGGTGACTTTAACGCTGTTTTGCAGCCACTGCGCGATTCGACGGGTACTCCCTCAGTGACTCGCCTTGCTTCCGCAAAGCGTCTCTCCGACTGGGCCGCTGCTCTGGGCCTCTGCGACGTGTGGAGGGTATGAAACCCTCGACGGGACCAATACACCCATACCTCAGCGGCACTCCATACCCATTCCCGCATAGACCTACTACTACTGCCTGCCCTCGACTGCCAAAGTGTGACTGGAGTGGCTATTCTTCCCCGCGGCATTTCCGACCATGCTCCTGTCTCCCTCCGTCTCGGGCGACCCACTGGGGGCGGCCGCACGGTCTGGCGGATGAACGCCTGGTTTTTGCAAGACGCTGACTTTGTGGAACGCCTTCGGCGAGAACTCGAGCACTACCTGGCCACTAATGTGGGCTCGGTCCCCTCCCCGGGCACAGTCTGGGAGGCCGGTAAGGCCACGATGCGCGGCGTAGCGCGGGGGCTGATCCATGCACGACGCGCGACCCAGAATGGCCGCTTGATGCAGCTGGAGGCCCAGGCGGCTCAGTTGGAGGCAACCCACCCTACTCCCGATGATGCATCTTCCTCCCGACAGCTCGCTCTCCTCCGTGAGGAGATCTGCCACATATCCCTGGAATCCGCCAAAGCGCTTTGGCGATCCTCGGTGGCGCGCGTCTACGGATGGGGGACAAGAACGGGAAGCTCCTTCATAGTCTTGTTTCCTACTCCAGAGCTAATCGTATCATCCCCGAGATCCAGGACGGAGCTGGTAACCATCACCTCTCCTCCCGGGCCATAGCCCAGACATTTGCGGAATACTATACCCGCCTCTACGAGGCACGGCCTCTGGAGGCCCCAGTGGCCGAGCTGCTTTCCAGGGCTTCTGTTAGGCTGCCCAGTCTTCCCCGGGCGGTCTCGGAGACGCTCGATCTCCCCTTCACCCCGGAGGAGGTACACAAGGCCATCACTCTCCTGCATTCTGGCAGGACCCCCGGCCCGGATGGTTATCCCCAGGAGTACTATGCGGCGTATCGGGAGTTGCTGGTCCCGCCCTTGGTGGAGCTGTTTCGCCATGTGGTAGACGCAGGCTCCTTCCCTGCAAAGACAGATGTGGCCACCATAGTGGTGATCCCCAAGACGCAGCCGCCTTCGCTCGTCTGCGCGGACTATCGCCCCATCTCCCTCATCAATACAGAGGTGAAGATTTTCGCCACGGTTCTGGCGCAACGCCTCCGTCCCCATCTGCATGACTTGGTCCACCCAGACCAATGCGGTTTTATGCCCGCCCGTAGTACTCGGCATTGCATACGCCGCCTTCACCTCGCTCTTGCCCACCGCCAGTCGCTTACCCCGTATCTGGCCCTGCTTCTCATAGATTTCGAGAAGGCCTTCGATACCGTTGACTGGCGGTACTTGGAGGAGGTCCTGGAGCTGATGGGATTTGGTCCCCCCCTTTAGGAGCTTCATCCATGTCCTATATTCCAACCCCACGGCGCGGGTCCTGGTCAATGGAGCGCTCTCTGAGGCATTCCCCATCCGTAGGGGCACCCGTCAAGGCTGCCCGCTCTCACCGCTCCTGTTTGCCTTGGCGATGGAGCCTCTGGCCCGGCTCGTCCGGGGAGACCCTCTCATCCGAGGGTGGGAATGGGACCCCTCTCGAGTGGACAAAATCACCCTTTACGCGGATGATGTCCTTCTCTTCCTGGCGGACCCAGAGGTCTCCGGCCCACGGAGCTTGGAGGTTCTCCTTGCCTTCGAACAGGTCTCGGGCCTGCGCCTTAACCCGGCAAAATCCACGCTGGTCCCTCTTCACCCGTCTCGATCCTGTTTCGATTGGCAATCCACCATCCCCCTGCGGCGACAGTCCTTTAAGTATCTGGGGATCTGGGTGACCCTGCTCCCAGAGCTCGAATGGGCCCTGAATCTTACGCCCTTGGTCAACAAAACCAAGACGGACCTTAAACGATGGCAGTCTCTCCCCTTAATCCTCTAGGCCGTAGCGCCCTCTTTAAAATGATGATCCTTCCCCGCTTTCTTTACATTCTCCAGAATATAACCCTTCACCTTCCAGGGAGTTGGTTTCGAGAGCTCGATGGCCTACTTACCCGATTTTTGTGGGGGGCAGACGACCACGGATGGCGCTGGCTCACTGCCGGATCCCTCCATATGACGGCGGTATGGGGGTGACTAATCTACATCTCTACTACTTGGCCACCAGGCTCATAGTGGTCCACGACTGGTTTAACGGCGGCTGGTCCGACCCGACATACCGAGTTGAGCTCCGAGGGATGGATTTTCCACAACTTCAGGCGTACTTGTATGGGGCCCCGATACCCCAAACCCTTCCCCCTTACCAAGGCCGTCTTCCTGGCCTGGCGCACTGCCCTGCGTCACACGAAATGGAACCGGAAACTTACCCAACATACGCCCTTATGGCATGGAGCTTGGCTGCGGGAGACCTCTTCCCTACGGGACTTTGACCACTGGGATCGTCTGGGGATCTCACTTCTGGGGGATGTCTGGACAGGGGACCATATCAGGACCTTCACAGACCTGCAGCAACGCTACTCCCTTCTCCCCTCCCAGTTTTATCGATACCTACAGCTGCGACACGCCCTCACGGTGCACATCCCGTCCCCCACCTCCCTTCCCGAATTTAGTCCGCTTGAGGCACAAGTGATGATGGGCAACCTAGGCAGTGGGGGGGTATCAAGGATTTATCGCTCCCTTGTGAATAACGGCCCTGCATCCCTGGACTCACTGCGCACCCGCTGGGAGGGTTGGCTGGGCCCCTTAGAAGAAGAAGACTGGCGCGATGCACTGATGGCCCCCAGGACCCTCACGACCTCCTCTAAACTGCGTCTGGTGCAAATATATTACCTACACACGGCATACCTCACCCCTGAGCGGCTACACAGGGCGCGACTGCGGCCTACCCCGAACTGTGCACGCTGCGACCACTCCCCCGCTGATTTTTACCACATGACCTGGCAATGCCCCGCCCTTGCAGCATTCTGGGCGGGGGTGGAACGGGAGCTCACATTGGCCCTGGGGTGGGAGATCCCCCACGACCCGGTGCACCTGCTTTTGGGGGTGTTTGATGGCCTGGGTGGTTCACGAGCCGATAAGCGTCTCCTTGGCACTGCGGTGGCTGTGGCCAAGAGGGACATTGCAGCGTTGTGGTCTCAGAACAAACCCCCTACAATGCAGAGATGGAGACGGGGGTGGACTGGTGCGGATCTCAAGAGGAACCTCTCTTTGAGGCCCGAGGCTGTCCTGATTTATTTCGAAAAATTTGGGGTAAATGGTTTAATCTCTTACCATAATCAGTACGGTGGTCTTGGGTGTGGAGACAGACTTATAGGGGCCCCTGGGACAGCGAGTGGGGAAGTGGGTTTGTGGCTTTTTCCTCCTGCTATGCTTCCACTAGTTATTGTGCTGACACTGGCTGTCGTTGTATTGTTGTTGTGGTTTTTCTTAAATGTCAATAAAATTGATTATCAAAAAAAAAAAACTCAAGTAAATAAAAAAAACGCAGTTCCACGGGCACCAGGAAAGAAAACAGATACACGGAGCAGAGGAACAAACACAGTCTGGCATAGGGGACAATAAACGACCGTATGTAGAGGCGGCAGGGAAACTCACACTGGCACAGGGAGAGGAAAGAAACCAAGTGCACAAGAACCAAATAAACGGGGTCTACACGCTGAGTAAAGGATACACACTGGCACCAACAAAAACAAGCATTGGCATAGCCAATAGGTCTCGCTTTTGGGACCTTATAAGTATTTAGTTATGCAGCACAATATCCTTGGTGCAACAACATCAACCGTTGCATGGCTAAACACTTATAAGGTCCCCAAGGCGAGACCTATTGGCTATGCCAATGCTTGTTTTGCTAGGTGGTTCTTAGTACTTTGAGTACGGGTGACCGGATGCTGGAGCACCATTTGAAAAGGCAAGATTACGTCACTAAAGCCCACATAGACCCTACTAGGCATAACTTTATGCGAAGGGCAGAAGACCACGCTAGGAAAAGCAATAGAGCTACAACTATAATTTCTTTGCAGCTGGGCTCCGTCAAGATGGGGAAAAGGTATAAACTAAATGAAAGCACTGAACACCGCTCTTATTGGCGATGCATGAGAGTCTTGCAACTTCTCACTGCTCCCACCAGCCCCAACTGCTCATACGTATGGAGCAACTTTTATTTGCTGGCCTTACAAACAACATGATTATCTTAACCAGGATGGCGCAAACAATGAACCATATAGTCCACGGCATACCCTGGGAGCAGTCGGGTTGGAGCTTAAGAGCTCAAAGCAGCGCTTTGTTAATTCTGAAAGATAACGCTCTGACAGGGAGACAAACTGTACCGCTCTGCTCTCAGCGCCATGCTCACAGTGGGACACACATGCTAAAGCGAACTGCTGCTTCAGTCTACCCCCCAGTGGTTTGCACAGCTAGTGTGGATTTTTTTTTTTTTTTAAGTGTCCCAACAAGATGTCCAGGAGATGAAGTTCCAGATACTGTGAGCACTTCTGGAGAATGACTACCTTGGTGTCTTTGCATTCTGAAGTAATATACTCGTTAAATATTCCCAGCGAGTTGCCCTTTGAATGCCTGCCTGCGGGACGCCTGGAGGCAGGCACAAGCGTGTTCATTCATGAAGTCATGTGCTCGGTTTAAGGGATTCTTGGCACTTCCTGAATCCTCTCGGCTACACTGGTTCCCTTTTTTTCTGGAAACCTGTTCTATTTTTGTGGTTCGCTGGAGTGTTCTGATGTGGCGGGGTTCCTGCATCACCCTCCGCACTGCTGCAACACATCATGCAAAGACCCGAACCTGCGCGCGGGGCGGGGCAGGGAGCCCTGTAGTGTGCCTGCTGCAGAGTGCAGGCAGGGGATGACCTTACGGAAAGCTGCAAGGATTTCAGCGCGGAGCAGGAAGTGATGAAACGGGCCCGGCAAGCACCCAGCTGCTGAAACTGGAGGCCACGCGCACTTCACCAGCTGTGCGAGGGAAATAGGTAAACCATTCTTTTCGGTCACCCGTAGATAGCGACTGCCGGCCCTGTCCATGCGGTGACCGTGCGCTTGTACTGCAGGCTGTAACGCAAAATACAGCGCGCCTTTCAATGTCCCAAGCGGTGTTAATGTAAGTGACTGCTTAGAAAGAAATGTCATCACCTGTACTTCTGCCTTGATTTTCTTTCTCTGTAAACATATTATATTGGCATTTGATAGGGAGAAACAGGAAGTGCAACATATTCAACTTCTGCCTTGATTTTTTGTGGAATGATTTGTTTGTCTCTGAATTGCTGCTGAAGAGATGGAACATTTCCTTACAACTGTGAAATCTTTTGCTTTTCTATATTTTTAAGGTTTGTGATTTTGCAAGTTTTAGTTTCTCGGACAGCATGCGCGTGTAGGCTGCGTATTACTCGGACAGCATGCGCGTGTAGGCTGCGTATGGCTGCTTATTGAATGCTAACCCAGCAGCTATTGAGGTAAAGAATGACAGCTTCTTTTCCTCTGTGAGTGGCATTTAGTGTATGTTGTGGGACGTGGCAGTACAGTAGTACCCAGTAGGCTGTGGATGGTAATATATTTTAAGTTTAGGAAGGCAAGCGTGCATATAAGTTAAGGACGGAAAGCGCATTTCGCAAATTTTCTCTGCACCTTGCCTCACTTATATGTGTAAAAAAAAACGCAGTGACGTCTATGAAGGTCGCTCCGTCTGGCTGAACTCCTCTGCTGATGGTTGATTGTGCACTTGAGAGGGTCATTGTTTAGCTCTTCTGCACTCTTCACTGTGTAGTTTTGTGGTTTTACACAGTGTTGATGACTCTCGGCATGTCTACTAGTAGTTGTGCTGCATTGCTGTTTAAATCAATAAAACAGATGTAAAAAAATGTTTATGAAGGCCATATCAGAAGGATCAGTGGAACTTCATGATTGGAAATTGCTCTTTTGAAGGGTTAAAATCCAATAAAGTCAGAAGGTGAGATAAAGCCAGATGGCGCCGGGAGCAGCAGCAGCCAGCGGGAGGAGCGGGACACGCTCTGTGGTGGGGGAGGGGGAGGAGCGTTGAAGCGCGCGCTTGGGAGAGCAAGCGAGAGGAAAGCCAGATGAAAGCCTGATCGAGCGAGGAATGCGCGTTACTGTGCGCGAAACCGCACGCTCTAGGCCAGCAAAAGCTTGTGGTGGGATTTCTAAAGCCCACTCACTAAATGTCTCGCCAGACCAGCGCATGCGCTGGCTCAGGCGAGACCTAAAAACTCGCATTGGCGGGGATTAGGAAAGTTTGGGGAGAGGATGTAGCCTTACGGCTAGAGCTGCCGCTTTTGGAGCTGGGGAATCAGGTTCGAATCTCGGCTCAGCATCCTGTGATTCTGGGCAAATCACTACCAAATAATGAATGTGTCCTTGTGTAACGTAACTGGGTGCTCATGTAAAGCGCTCCAATACCTTCGAGTCGAGTTCGCGCTATATAAACCTGCACAAAAAATGTGAAAAAAAATAAAACCAACCACGGGCATAGGAACAGGCAAAAAAACAATGGCACTGGGTCAGGAAAGCAAGCGCTAGCTGCACAGTGGACAGAAAAACAAGTGCAGACCCAGCCTGAAAAACAAGCGCCGTCAGAGGCATGAAGAAAACAACCACGGTGTACTTTGTCAGACCCCTCCAGGTTTCCTTTAGTCGACAGCCTGAGCCAGTAAATGCAGCAGGCTCCACCCCTCGCCCTCCTCCACTGCCCCATCTGCTTGCTTGCCCCGAACCCCGGCAGAGGAGCGTCGCACCCTTCCCGCCCCAAGGGGTGGAGCTCTCCTCGTTCTCCTCCTCCTCCTTTATAGATCCGATCCGAGTGGTTTTCTAATGCAGAAGGAGAAACAGCCAGCAGAGGTGGCCGTATTTACGTCAGTCATCAAAGGGAACTAGAGCCAAGAGGCTGACAGACACGCTTGCAAACAACTGACACCTGAAGGCGGCCTCATTCTACGCGCAGACTAGGTGAGGTGCGGGTGGTTTGAGGGGCGGTCGGATTATTGTCTTTGTCGCCTGAAATCGAAATCAGAAGTGGTGGTGCCTTGTACAGACCCCGGGAAAAGGGCGAGAGCGCTTGACGTGTCCAGCCAGCCGGCAACAGTGTCCGATGTTTGTTCCCGGTGGATGTTTGCTCCACCATTGGTACACGCTGTTTTAGCCTGGTGTCCAGTATATTGCCATAGAGTGACTACGGGTGGTACGTCTTCACTGATATCGGCCGGTATTTGGGCAAAGAGCATTATGTCTCTCTCTGTACCCAGACGAAATGTTTGGTGGTACTGCAGTTCCATCACTGCCGCTCGGTGTTCATGGGCGTCTCGGCATTTACGTCTCATAAGGATGCGTTATACGTGCTTTTTTTCTGTATTCCTGCCCATGGCATCAGTTCACGATATTTCTTTTCAAACGCTGGTGCAGTTTTCCCTCAGCCGGTGCTGCCAGTGGTTAATTGAGCTGGCGGTTGCTGGTATGGGCCACCGTCACTCATTTTTGGGGACCGGCACAAATTTTTCCTCGACGTATATCTCCCGAGAACAAGAGCCGGAACAAAACGGGAAAGAAGGTGGAAGAGAAAGACGGAAAATACGTTTCCAAGGAAGAAAGCAGTGACCTGCCGGAGTGGGTTAAAGGAGCAGTGAGTGTCTAGTAGTGGGTTAAAGAGGTTTGACGTGTAGTCAGGACTACGCGGCCCTGGTATTTCGCGCACTGACATTTAATAACGCTGGTCGCGGGCTTCTGAGCAGCGCTGTGGGCACCGGCACTCATTCGTTTTAGGTTAGTTCGGCTAGACCCATGTACGTCCCCCACGGCTTCGACCCAAATCCCTCTTTCTGGTCTCTATATCCCCCGCCTACCGCCCTTTTCCTGATGGCCTCGTTTCAGAAATAGTTACACTCATCTGTGAAATGAAATGTCCGCCCATCTCTTTTCCCTTAGTCACTGAATGACCTCGCACCGCCTAACGCTCATCCATTACCGGTAACTAAACGAGGAAATACTCGTAGTGCCTTGAAATATTTACTGTCCTCTCGTTTCTCCCTTACATTTGATATACCCCCCTGTTCATAAACGTCAGTTCTGTCACCAACAGCCATTCCACTTTGCCTACGTCTTCTTCCTTCTCTTTCACCCCGTCAGGCCGGCTGGCACACAGTTCACAACTGGGCCGTGTACCCCTCAGCCTGGTATTCAAATCCATCTACAGTCTCATCTCGAACTGCCCCATCTCCTATCTAAATCGGAACCGATTGCAACCCTAGGCCCCCCTCGGCTCTGAATCCTCGACTGCCTGACCATCCTGGCACAACCACCTCTATCGCTGGGTATTTTGTCCTCCTTGCACCCATCCACTTGCACTGTGTCTTTGTTCGGCCGAGGGCAACACCCAAAAACCTCTCCAGACCCACCACGTATTTTTGTGATCAGTTTGTGATCCTTAATAAAAAAAAATTCGAAACCACTTTATTGATTTTAAAATAAAAGGGCATGGGATTTAAAGCACACTATAGGTTACATCAGATCGTCAGTATGCGTAGGCTACAATGTACAGAGGACATAATCTCACCAATAATCCCTTTAGGGCAATTGGCTCAGCATAAAGCAAATTCCATAAAGAAACAACAAATTACAAACGCAGAACTGCTCCGAGTTGATGGGGGTGGCATGTTGGGTCCCTCCTGTGTGGAGAACAGGCAAAGAAGAGGCACAGCAGTTTAGTGAATTCCTGAGGTAATCTAAAGAACAAAAAGGTAGAAGCACCGGGGCGTCAAAATGGCTGCAAGATATGCTGTCTGGTCTATTTATGTTCAGGGTGGGAGGTCATCATTGTTAACCAGTAATTTATGGTTGTCCACTAGGTTATCCCAAAGGTTGGCTATTGGGATATATCTCAGTCCACGTTGTTCTTCCCGTCTTAAGGCAGTACCCTCCGCCTGGGCCCGGTGCTGGAGATTGGCGTGTCACGTCGCCAGCGGGGGGAGCCAGAGATTTCCATAGACGGGTAATAGCCCGGCATGCAAGCAGTAAAGCAAGATCCAGGAATCTAGTCGTAAGCTTGACTGTTTCAGGCTGAACGTAACTCTCAAGAAATACCACCTGAGGGGAGTGGTGAAGCGGCCTATCCATGAGCTTTGTAAACACCGCGATGACCTACACCCAAAAGGAGTGGACCTGTGTGTTAGGTGTGCTGGGGTGGACTGGCAACAGGGGCAGTTCGGGGATGCCCCAGGAAATATAGAGTGCAGCCTTTGTGGGGTAAGGTAGGCTCTATAGAGTATGCATGTCTGAATGAAACAGAATTGTGTATTACGCAAGATTAGGGACAGGTATTGTTGTACCACTTGCTAGTCTTTAAAATTGAACACTAGATTCGATTTGTCCTCCCAACTGTGTTGAATAGCCTGTAGAGACATCCAAGCGTGGGTTTGAAGGCCTCAGTAAAGCCACATGTCCAGACGCCTTCCATGGCCAATAGTATATAATGTCTGTAGTGCAGTACATGTTGGAGGTTCACTTCAAGGGTTTCGCCACAACTGGAAGGTCGCCATGCAGACCCTGCCATATGTGAGAACCTCACCGGCGGGGAGCTCATTACGCTCACATAAGGCCTGAAAATCTAAGAAGTGTCCGTCCTTATAAATTCCCTACAGTGGTCAGCCCAGCCTCTCCCATTTGAGGAGGCCGCATAGGGGTAAGTGATCCTTAATCATCAGCAGTTAAAAAATGGGTAACCAGTTTAAGGGTCATTTAAGTGAATGGGAAAAATTAAGACTAATATAAGGTCAAAAGCCTGATGGGTCAAGCTCTAAGTATGATTCCTCCACTCTAGTTCCATAGCTTGCTAGAAGTTTTGAACCCAACCACAAGGAGCAACAGACCACCTGTGGCTCGACAGCCCTCCTGAGTCTGGCTTCTAGGGTCTTGAACATTGGATGGCTATAGAGCCAACCTGGTAAACTGCCTGAGGATGAAGAACACCCTGTCTGCCCAGTTGAGTGCCCTAGCTGGGAGCATTCGTTCTACATACCAATCAATCAATCAGGGAATTGTAAGCGCGCTACTCGCCCGTGAGGGTCTCAAGGCGCTGAGGGGGGGGGGTCCGCAGATCTGTTTAGCCGAAGAGCCAGGTCTTGAGGGTCTTCCTGAAGGTGTTCAGGGAGGGGGCGCGTCTGATGTCTGCCGGTAGCTCGTTCCAGGTCTTGGCTGCAATGTGAGAGAAGGATCTTCCGCCTGCTCTGGCTCTGTGGATGCGTGTGGTTTCGGCCAGTGCGAGGTTGGAAGATCGGAGGTTTCTTTTGGGTACGTGGAAGTTGATTCTGTCGTTGAGGTATTTGGGTCCGTTGTGTAGGCATTTGTAGGCGTGAGTGAGGATTTTGAAAGTGACTCTTTTCTCCACGGGGAGCCAGTGGAGACTTCATAGGTGTTGGCTGATGTGTTCGTGTCTGGGGATGCAGAGGACGAGTCTGGCGGCTGTGTTTTGTACTGTCTGGAGTTTGCAGAGTAGGGACTTGTTGATGCCGGCGTAAAGTGCGTTTCCATAGTCCAGTCTGCTGGTGATGAGTGCGTGGGTGACTGTCTTCCTTGACTCAGGGGGGATCCACTTGAAGGTCTTGCGGACGATGTGGAGGGTGTTGAAGCAGCTGGAGGTGACGGCGTTGACCTGTCGGTTCATGGAGAGTGATGAGTCCAGTACGATGCCGAGGTTCTTGGCGTGGTCTGAGGGGGTAGGTGGGCTTCCGAGGGCAGTCGGCCACCAGGTGCTGTCCCATGCAGAAGGGGTGGTACCGAGGACGAGGACTTCTGTCTTCTCGGCGTTGAGCTTCAGGCAGCTGTTGGTCATCCAGACTGCGACGTCTTGCATTCCTTTCTGGAAGTTGAGTTTGGCAGTGGTGGGGTCTTTGGTGAGGGAGAGCTCCACGTCTACCTTTTTGGACAATCAGATACCTCATGGTGCTATAGCCAACTTTGATTGCCAGCACTAGTGTCTTGCTCAGCCTTTGGCACTCTTGTGCATTCCCTTTGTTCCCAGTCCCTAGCTCCCTCGGCACCAACACTTCCACAACCTATGAAATTATATGTCACATTTTTGTCATTTATGTACATATAGGTGTATTTTATGATATCAAATGTGTTTTTTTTAATTTGTCTGCTTTTAGCTGAGAGCAAGCCATGTCCAAGTCAACAGAGGGGGTGGTCTTGGACCTAAAAGATGTGGAGCTGAACGAGATGGACCCCGAGAAGCAGCCCATGGCAACAGCGGCAGCCGGCGAGACCAATGGTGCACTGAAGGTGAAGGTTCTGGATGATGAAGTGGAGACCAAATTCACCGGGTTGTCCAAGGAGGAGCTGCTGAAGGTGGCAGGCACCCCGGGCTGGGTGCGCACTCGCTGGGCCTTGCTCATCCTCTTCTGGGCCGGCTGGCTGGGCATGCTGGTTGGAGCTGTGATGATCATCGTGCAGGCTCCACGCTGCCGCCAGCTACCCACTCAGGAGTGGTGGCAGAAGGGGGTCATCTATGAGATCGGAGCCGTTGAGGCCTTCCAGGATTCCAACGATGATGGCGTGGGAGACCTGGCAGGTGAGTACGCACCACACTTGGGTTGGTGGAGTCCATGGATGGGAGGGGAGCCTGTGTACCCATGGGGAGCAGTACTGCTTAGTGGTCTACTGTGGGGTGGTGGCTGAAAAGGAACCCTTGCCATATTGGGGATGTTAAGGGTATGCTAGTGCCATGGCAGATGAGAGAGAACTCTGCACCACCTGGGTCGGTGTATAGCTGAGAAGAGGCTGCATCAGCTGTACCCCCATAATGGGGAAAGGTGATAAAGGCCATCATGTAAACAGGTTGGAATAGGTTTTGTGACATCAGTGGCCGTTAAATTCCAAAAGCAGAATGGATCAGTAGGGCAGATAGGGTTGTGTGCGGATGTGAAGACTGCTCTCGTGTTCTAGACTGGAGAATGGAGATAAAGACTTGTAATTCCTGAATAATTATTAAACCAAATAGATGCGAATACTCCAATTTATAAAAAAGAATGTAGCTAATTTTACACAGACTCTTATTATTCAAGGAGCAATTCTTCGCACTTCCAGAATCCCAAAACTTGAATGAGATTATAAAAATGCCCGACCCGAAAAGAAAGAGGTCCACTTGTTTAGGTCTACGGACTTCTAGCCTCATAATTTCCAAATACTAAACGAACGTGGAGATTTCTGTACCGCCGTAGGTCAAAATTAATCCTGCAGACATTACCGAGCAGAACACGCTGCGGTTGCTGATGGCTTTATTTCTTATGTTTTGACGTGTTCCTTTCGTGCTGTCTACCAAGGTCGACAAAACCACTCAACACGAGGCAGATCGGAACTGTTGGCCTCGCTGCACAGCTCTAAGGGAGACGTCTCAGAAAATACACGGTGTGACCTGAGGCGCGCGCTCTGCTGACGGCGCACACGTGACGCAAGTGCCTGAATAATATGAATGACTAAGCAGGGCCGGTTTGAACCGCTTCCCCTTGCAAACACTAACACGTCTTGCATCAGCCACAGCTTTCAGCGCCCAGTGGCTGAGAGCCAGGGTGCTGGGGAGGCGAACCGGGGACAAAAAGGGGGGGGGGGGGGGGGGAGTAGAGAAGGAGGGGTGAAAGAGGAGGTAGGAAGCCACAGCCCACATCTCGGCCATGGGACATTCCTTTGCCGTCACAAGGCCAGTCACAGGATACATGGCAGAGACATAAAGTGCCTCAGTTCACGATACTATGTCTCGGCACCCCCATTAGCTAGGTCTGGCTAGTGTTTTTGCCGTCCCCCCTATCATGGGTCGGGCCTGTGCCCCAGCTCGCACTTAGGAATCACTTGTGCCTCTTCCAAGTCTTATGTATGAAGTTGTATATCTTTTAACATAAAGATTGCTACCGAAGGTTTTTGCCATTTAGTAGCTCTGAAACCACAAACAACAGCTGTTAATATTTCCCCGCTTCATACAGTACTTCGCTTATCAACCTCAGAAGGATAAAAGGCTCAGTCAGCAGCACTGTCTCCCTCAAACTCTACATGCTGCAATCTTGCCTCACACCTCTGCACTCTAGCCTCGTTCTAAATTTTGGTCCCCACATTTCCCTAGGATTGTGTCATATATAAAACCATCCCTACATGCATAGGCCTCCCATCAGCCTAGCCCTAATATGAGACCTGCCTTTGCCACATTACATAGATCTCACTTGTATCTTTGCCCCGCTCTCCCTAGGTATCAAGCAACGCATAGATGACCTTGGTGCGTTGAAGGTAAAGGGCTTGGTGATTGGACCCATCCATGCCACGGTGGCCGACAAACCAGAAGAGACACACCTGACCCAGATAGACAAGGCCTACGGCACAATGGACAACTTTACACAGCTCCTGGAGACCGCCCGCAAGAAAAGTAAGTACTGGAAACAGGAACCTGTGTGACATATGTGGATGTTCCACAGTGAAGGTACCTTGTGTGTAACCAGGAAGAGTCCCCAAAGAGACTTTGCGCAGCACCAATTTTGAATGTGTGAAATAGTCCGATACATTGGTTTGAGGCACGTGCAGTGAGTGCCACCACACGTGGGGAAGGTTGCTGTACTGTACCTATGATGTCGACACTGCTTCAGCCTCTAGTGACTTCCTCTGTTTGCTCTACAGTTCACTGATACCTATTCCTATCACTCTCTGTTCCCTGCAGGCATCATGATCGTCCTGGACCTGACCCCCAACTACAAGGGCGGGAACCCCTGGTTCAACAACGGAACGGTCACAGACAGCAACTTACTGAGCCAAGTAAAGGTTGGTTGAGAGGCGGGGGCGATGGGATGGCTGCATAGAAAGATAGATGGTGGTATTACAGGAACAGAATGAGGTACTTGGATCAGTGGCCCTTGCAGGTTTGGTGGTAGTACCAAAAGTGGCCATTAGTGCAACAGCGAAATATGGTATGGTATCCTAGGGTGACAGTTGTGGGGACGATCGCTGTTACCAGGGGAATAAGCAGCAGTACAGAGATGTGGTTGTGGCATTGTAAAAATACACTCTTAAATCACTTCGCACATATGTTTTGCATAGAACATGGCGGTAGGTAAGATAGGCAAGCGAGAAAACACAGAACAGTTAAACGTTCCCTTAATTGGGGTAGAAATGGATTTGGGTAATAAGTCAAACTTTTGGTTTCCTTCAAAATATTTGAAAGTACCCTCCTGACAACTTCTGTGTCCCACATGTCCTAAAGTAAAGACTATATTAAGTTTCTTTATAGCTTGGAAGCTATAGCCTGACAGTATAGCAGGCGCTCTTTAATTTACCTGTTTACCTAGTTTGAATAAAACCCAGCTGATCCCTCTTCCTTCTAACAAGTAAGTCTTTGAAATAACTGCATGGCATCTCTTTCTGGTAATGCATGTTCACCAGGCGATTGTTTTATGACTACACCCAAGTGCTGTTGTACTCCCATTTACCTTCTGCCTTGACGAGTTGAGTCAGCACTTTAAAATCGTCCTTTTAGGGAGGTGACTTCCCTAAACTCAAATGAAATTACCGTGACAATCCTATTTGTATTGAATCCAAATTGCATTTATATAGCACTTACTGCCCCTGATGAGGCATTGAAGATCTTTATGGCAAGTAAAACACTACTCTGGGTTTAGGGTTAGTCCAGTGGATACTTAGATTATCCTTTTTCAGTCAGAGAAACCATTCCAACATTTACTTCCGTTTCTTTGTGGTACATTAAGGAGGTAGGTGTGAACATTAGTGGGGACTGTGGGACTGTGTGAGAAGGATAGGTTGATGTGCGGGCTGGATTTAACACAGTTTTCGGAATGCCCCTCTTTAAATGGCGACCAAAGCAGTGGCAGATTGCCTGTCACTTTAATGTGAGATATTTCCTTTGCTGTTTATTCCAGCTCATCAGGCATTTTGTTCAAAGCATCCACTTGCTTAGTAAGCATTTCTTCCTATAGGGCAGCCATCTGTAAAAGTCCTTCCTGTTCTTTGAGCGGTCTCTCATAATTAACTTCTCTTTGCCAAGTAAACAACCTCATTTTGCAGGCATGTGTGATGATTGTTTTATTTTATTTTTTTAAACTGACTGCGGTTTGATCGCAAACTGGACACAGGCATTAGCAGTGGTGTCCTGCTTTTGCCCACGAGGGACATATTTTCGAGGATAATCCACTATGACAGCAAACATAGCTCAAAACACCAGACTCCTCCTCACTTAGACATAGCATAACTAAGGAGGAATTTACGTGGGGCAAAACTAAATTGGAATATTTTATCCATGGATCAAGTCCTCGTGGACCAATGTTGGCCATCTCTTGAGTCCCTAGACCTCAGCTTTTGCCTTGTTTCCCTAGTACTCTGCTTCTGTGTGACAGTTATTTAAATACATTGATTTGGCTGCTGTAGACTCTCCTGTGTACACTACCCTTTATATGTTTTGGTTTTCCTAATCCTGATTCCCATCAGGCGGAAACTGTGACTTTTAGTTCCAGGAGCGCTTGCTTGTTTTGGCCTCCTGCCCTACATAACACAGTTAAGGGGAGAAATGAGCTGAGGCCCCTCTGTTTCTGGAACGCTGAGGAGGGCAATGCTGTTGTTGAGAATGAGTATTTTGTTTAGCTGTCACACTTGCAAAATGGCCATGGACAAGGCACCACAGAGCAGTATAGGATTTAGGTGCAGGCTGGGGTGTGGCACATGTGGAGGCAGGGAGTGTGAGACTGGATCCATGGCATGGGATGACATATATAGGGTCTCTAGTTTAGGTAGGCCTTATACGGGATACAGTACAAGAGCTGAAGGGTTATTGCGGTCGGCTGCAGCGCTTTAGGTGGCACGCGCTCGGTGCATCGTAGTGCTGAGGGAGGCACGAGCTGGGCGCTGGGCGCGCACGTGACGTCTGCAGAGCGCGCGCTAGGGCTGCGTGTAGCTCAGGACAGGCAATGATGGATGCTAAGCTGCAGGTGGTGCTCCACGTGCCCTCTCACACACATCTTCTCATTCCCAACAGGATGCTCTGAATTTCTGGCTGGAGAAAGGTGTGGCAGGAATCCGCCTGGGAGGTGCTGATCAACTAAAGGTGAGTTATACTCTTTAAAAAAAAAAAACACAATTTTATATAATGCCTGAAGCAAACAGCTAGACCTTTTGGAACAGTTAATGAGCGAGGGCAGCTGAGGGGGCGGGAGGGTAATACCTGCAAACCCTGCATTTTACAGCATTTCTTAGGCGCTGAGTGTTGACTGTTCTCGTGCTTTCAGGGCCTGGACGAGCTGGAGGAGTGGAACAACGTGACTGCAAATTATAGCACGGAGGAAAAGAGCCGGTGAGTGCACGCTCCAGTACACTGCGCCACAGGGCGGGGCCTGGGGTCTCGCGCCCGTACAGTGTGTATGAAGAGTGGGTCCGGGGCCTGAGCTTCCTCGCGCTGCTCTGCAGAAATAGAGCCGTGGGCCTGATGTCCCCCTCATACACTTCACAGCTCAGAGGAAGATAAGGGGTCCCAGTAACCCTACACTGCGTGTCTAGTTGGAGTGAGAGCACTTTCTATAATATATGGGGGGCATCCCAGTTCCGCTGTAATGACTCATCTCGCAAAATGGTATGACAAAGAGAAAGGAATACTTCTTTGCTTATCATTTGAAGAGAATAAGATCACAGATACTTTATGTTGCGAAATCCAACTGAAGAAAATGTTATTTCATTTGATTTCTCTCTTAAATTATTGGGATTATTGATTTTGCTCCATCTTGCCATACCTGAGATGTAGGTATCTTTTAGGTGTGCTGGATACTATACCTGTTCTGTGTAGCGGCTTCATTTACAGAGTGACATTTCTCACTTTTTATTCCTCTTTCAGGGTCCTCATTGTAGTGACTGATATCTCCAAAACTGCGGACATCCTTGCACTAGCGAACCAGACAAGCTCCGCGTTCCTGTCCAGGCGCTACCTCCTCAGTGACTCAGACCGGCCCACCGCATCTGAACTCTCCAACAAAATCTGGGAGTACCTGGAGGCAGCCGGGCAGCGCTGGGCATGCTGGAGTGTAAGTTTGGGTGATGGACTGTGATAGCAGTGCAATCCATGGCACAGCTCTGCTGCCTGAGAGCCAAGCATGTAACGTGTGTAAACTGAGGCAGAACTCTTTTCTCTTTGGCTTGATCAAGTACAGTTTTTGTAACCCGAGAGATGGCTCTGCTGTCTGAGGTCTGAGGTCTGAGCTTGTAATATCTGTGCCATCTGTGGTGCAACTGAGGTCTGAGCACGTGTACTGTTTGTAACTTGAGGGATAGCTTTGCTGTCCGAGCCAGTAAGATATGTGCACCTGAGGCGTAACTGAGGTATGAGCACGAAGAGTTTCAAGAGTGGCTCTGCTGTCTAAAGCCCAAGCCTGTAAGGTCTGTGTAATCTGAGGGATAGCTCTGAGGCCTAAACCTTTAGGCGCTATTTCACCTGACAGAGCTCAGCTGTCCAAGAAGGAGCATGTAAGATTTCTGTAGCTTAGGCTACAGACCACTACTTCTTTAAGTAATCCCTAAGTGATAACTCTGCTGTCTTAGGCCTGTGTTGTTGGAGTGGGTACACGGTGGTGGCGAGGTTCTAGAATGTGCTGTTCTGTATTGGTGTATTAACCAGGTTTGTGTGTTTATTTCTCCACAGGTCGGAGGTAGAAAGGTGGGTCACATGGCCTCCCTTGTACAGGAGGACTTGTTGCGACTTTACAACATCCTCCTCTTCACACTGCCTGGAACGCCTTTCACCAACTACGGAGACGAGATTGGACTCAAAGATCTGCCAGGGCAGGTAAGGCTGTCTCCAGGAGTATCACATTGCATGTGTGCGTGCTGCATCACAAGGGAGCGATACTCTTCGACGTCACAGTGCGTGGATGTTCTGTGATGTCACAAGGTGCGGCTGTTCCGACCACGTGATTTCAGAAAGCATCCATGACTGCCTATAGAAGCTGTAGAACACCCACACCCTGT
Source organism: Calotriton arnoldi (assembly GCA_963921515.1). Lineage (NCBI taxonomy): Eukaryota > Metazoa > Chordata > Amphibia > Caudata > Salamandridae > Calotriton > Calotriton arnoldi. The sequence goes on from CAWUFW010009826.1 coordinate 701,630, forward strand.
GATGTTATATAGAGCCTTATTTGTGATGTGAGTTCTTGTGACGTCACCAGCTGTAGGTGTGTTGCAATTTCAGGATACGTGGGTATTTTGTGACGTCACAAGGTGGGCCGTTAAGTGATGTCCCAGGACATGTGCTCTATATCACTAGGTGTAGACTTCTATGACGTCACATGGCATGAGTACTCTCTGACCTCACCTAGTGTGGTTCTTCTCTGTCACGGCACATGGCAGTGGAGCTCTGAGGTCAACACCTTGGCAGTCTTTGATGGAACTATTACACATTTAATGGTACTTAATTTACTGACCTTGGATGGATGAAATACTTAATTGACCCTGTTAGGATTCAAATGTATGTCCTGCAGATGACAATGGTGGCGACCATTTGTCTCACTGAGGCATTTTACCAGCAAGAATAGACACAAACACAAAATGCCCCAGCAAACCTAGACCACACTGATTCCTGCTTCATGGATCTCCAGGGCTGCTTCTTTTTTTTTTTTGCTAAGCACTTAGTTCATGTGTGTTCGTTTGTATTTATGTATGTATGGTTACTTGTTAAAGGGCATCTTTCACTTCAAAGGATGAATGTGGCGAGGTGGGATTTGATTGTTTGCATTTTCTCCTTTTAAATGTAGATCCTTTTACTTTTCCAAATATCTCCACCCTTCTCACCCTCCTCTTACCTCAGTCTTGCCTTAAGCGGCATAATAACTTATTTCATGGAAGATTTTTGTGTTTGTCTAATCCCGCAGCCTGCAAATCCCACCATGCACTGGGATGATACGGAAACACATGGGTTCTCCTCCAAGTTATCACGTGACCATGCGGACGTGAACCAGAACATCTCTGTGAAGGTGGGTGCGGCTCTGAATGGAGGGGAGCTGGGAGTCAGGCGAGTAAGGAGTCGGGGGCTGGGAGCATGCCTCATCCCCAGTGATATGTTCAGTGGGTTTAGTGCAACCCCTGTGCCCCCAGCACCCGAAGACTGGATGGGGTCTTGGATGTGCAGTCTGTAGCGTCATCCTATGTTCCATGAGAAGAGCATGATGTAATTCTAGGAGCTTTTGGGAGGGGTGTGTAGCCCCCACTTCTGCATTGCAGGATATTGTGTTTTCATTGTGCTGGGAAGGCTGACCAGTCCCTCACACCTGACTGACAGCAGGACTTTTACCTCACTTGTCACAATCAGCAGAACTATCCCTTACTTAGCAAGCAGAAGTGTACAGGTTTTCTGCTTATTTAGCGCTGATCACTGCTGCCAGGAGTTACTTGCCACAAAGAGCAGACATATGTCTTACTTGTTCGTCAGTCTCTAAATGAAGACCAGTCGAACCATATGCCTGCGTGTCTCGTATCAATTTCATATCCGCTCGAATTGCTGTTTACCGTCTATCTACACAAATTTGGGAGAGGTACCCTTCTAACCAAAAGGGACAGATATCATATATCAATTGAAACAAGTAAGGATCACTTTTGTATCACTCACTCTCTCTGTCAAAGACCATCCATCGCTGTATATCTTTTGTAAGCAAAAAGAAAATCCCCCTTTCCTTCCATGCACTCCACCGTCTTGGCACTGAACACTGTTTCATGTAAAAATGTCTAGTTTATTCAAAACTGGTAAACCCTTACATATTCAAAGTTAAAATGTACTGTATACAATATTTTATCACAATAATCCAAAACACTTTAAAAATAAATATTCACATTATGTACGGAATATCATCACAGATACATCTCAATATTATAAAGCACATTTGTTTGTTGTGAAGAGGAGTAGCTCTTGGGATAAGATTTGTAATGCTTGTGATATCTGGTATACAGTTAAACTTATGGTTGTATACATTGGAGCTATTCCTTTTATAATGTACATAATCGGATGACTGTTTTTCTAGAACATTTTTTTAGATTATTGTGATAAAATATTGTATGCAGTATATTTTAACTTTGAATATGTTAAGGTTTACCAATTTTGAATAAACTAGTCACTTTTACATGAAACAGTGTTCAGTGCCAAGTCAGTGGAGTGTATGGAAGGAAAGGGCGGGTGGGTCTTTTTACTTACATAAGATATACAGTGTAGGATGTTTTTTGACAGAGTGAGTGATACAAAAGAGATCCTTTCTTGTTTCAAAAAATAAATACCATCTATCTACCTCACCACACCTGACTGTCCATATACGGTTCAGTGACCATTCATCCACTAGTTCATCCAGGGAGCCTCGAGGACAGGGAAAGTAAAAACAAGGGTCAGCCAGATATTGGGACCGGGGACACAGGGACATAGATACTCTCACACATTGGCATCAGGTCAGAAAGAACCAGACAAAAGGATTATGTTCCAAGTACAAGGAGCAAGTGATACAAAGTGCAAGCTATATTAGCCCTATTTGAGCCGAGCACATGAACAATTCACCCGGCCAAGAAATTGAAGAGCTGCAAACACTGCCGTAAGGGGACGGCTCCTGAATTTCAAGTCCAGGATATCGTGGGGCACTAATATCGTGGCCAAAATATCTAAAGGTAACTATGTATAGATTTTCTGTACCCAAATCCACATAAGTGTGCCTTGAAGATATACACATCTTCAAGGTACGTAAATGTGGGGTGAAGAATAGTTAATCTGTACTTCCACCTTGTGATATTTTTTCTTTCAATAGTCTGTCCACGATATCAGTGTGAAACAGTATTCTCGTACTCGATATTCAAGAGTTCTGTGGTCCTACGAAGACTCTGATACACGCCGTCTTGTGTTATTTGGAATGGTTCCGGAGTAGCATGCTACCAGCCAAAAAGCGCTACAACACCTCATGAGGGGTAGCAAGCGCTATATAAATGCGAACCCTTCCCTCTTCTGTCTCTCCACTGTCCTTTTCAATCCAAATAACAGACTAAAAGGTCCACCGCTCAAATTAATTTCATATTTCCCTATACTAATTCACCACTAATCCTTTTTGGGTGCCGTAGTAGCGTGCTACTCACCGAAAAAGCGATTTGACGCCTCGTCTGGGGTAGTAAGCGCTATATAAATGCAATTTCAATTTTGATTCCCATACAGAAAGCCATTAGGGCTCCAAATACAAAAGACACGAGTGCGATGGGCGAGGAGAGCCATATGACCCAATCCTTGCCTCAGCCACGTGGGTTAGTCTGGAGGGCCGCAAGATCTGCAGATAGGTAACATTGCCTTTAGGGAGTACCATTGCCCTAGAAAACACCTCACCCACACTTTCTCCTGCCAGGTGACGGTTGCATGTGCCACCTCCCTACAGAAACCCCTCTTTGGATAAACTGACAGTTAGAGCCCTCTCTCTGCCCCAAAGATCTTAAAGCACCAAGGACTTTGGGTTGGTAGTGCACGGCAACAGCACAGAGGGAAGCGCGTTTGTTGAGGCAGATTGTGGCTTCCGGCCTACCCCCCGAGTACTTCAGAGAAGGGAATGTTTGTACAGGTTTCACCCCCCTCTGGCCTGGAAGTTCCTGTAAAGTCTTGAGAGAAGAAGGGGACGGAAGTTGGGCGGGAATTGACGTTTTGAGAAGGAAATTAACAGGCTGAATCTGGCGGAAATATACAGCGGGGTGTAGTTGCCATTAGTAAAGTAGAAAAAAGCCAGCTGGGCAGTGGCGCGGTGCACCGAAGGCCAGCAACACATGACAGGAAAAAAAGCAGATAAGAAAATAATGGTCATGGCATTGAATAACTACTACCACCCGGGAACAATGGGCCTGCCCGAGAGCACGACTGGCAGTCATTTTCTATACCGTAGAGGCGTATATGGCCATTCTTTCCACCACCCAAAAGTTTCATTTTTATAAATTAATCCGACTCTCACCTTTGTCACACCACTTTCACTTAGATCCTGTCTGTTTAATGCTGATTTTGCTCGTGCAGACCTCGTCGAAACGACAAGGACAAACATTACTTTACCCATCGGTTTATATATAGTTTTGCTATAGGTGAGGCGCAACACATTGCTTTTCATTACAGGAGCACCAGGAGAAGTAAAATAAAAAAAATGTGTACATGTGGGGATTTACATTACACAATCATTACATTTTGCTAAAGTGCAGTGGTATTTTACCTATTAAGGCACAGGGTGAGTTATATTCCCAGAATTACACGATTTTCAGACAAGTGCCAAGGCTGGGATTGGAACTTAAATCCTCGGGTTCCAAATTAATCAGTTTAGCTGCGATAGCATCAGGGGTTTCACAATTGTCCTTTGTGTGATGTCTGCCTGGGTCCTACAGTGACCATGTTCACTTGATCAGTGCTTTAAGAAAGGAGTTATTTTCTGCTCTTGTGGCGACAATGCGAGCCCCTGAGGGCTATTTTTTATTGAGGAGTTTTACAAAGTGTTAAACTTTACCTCGGAGTGACGGAAGAGAAATGAAAAAAAAAGGAGTCATGAAAATTGGAAACACAGTGAAAGTCCAGCCCGATGCTTAGGATGAGCCCATATCCTACATGCTTCTGTCGCTTCCTCGATAGTTTTAGTTAGAGTTCGACTTACTTTTCCGCTTTTTACACAAGCTTTTAATTGGGGTGGAGATGTCGTCAGAGCTGCCGTCTTTCGACTTGGGGAACCAGGTTCGAGTCCTAGCGTCAAATCAACATCCTGTGATTCTCAGCACATTCCTTATCCTCTCGATGCCAAACAAAAAAAAAATGACTTTGTAATCTAGTGCTCACGTAAAGCGCACCAATTCTCTTGGGTTGAGTTCGCGCTATATGAAATTGAAAAAAAAATGTGGTCTTTATGATTTTTCTGAACCGATAGGATCCTAGGGTCGAAGCTGTTCTAAAGATTCGGGGCCTTATTTACAAGGAATTAACGCAGCACTGTGCCGCAAGCCATTTGGTTGCGCCACGTTAATTACGAAGCACAGGATGCGTCGTATCTACAACGATATGACTAATCCCTTTCTTTGCCCCTGCGTTAGTGCACAATTTGCTGCCATGTGTCCCGACACAGGCACCCTTGCACCGTAGTGCAAGGGTGCCTGCGTTGAGGGGAATTATTGTTTATGTGCAGGAAGGTGTCCCTTCATGCACATAAACAATTTGAAATGGTGTTTTTAAACTTCTAGCAGCACACACAAGTTAAAAAACAGCATTTTTTTCAGTGATTGTTTATGTGCAGGAAGGGACACCTTCCTGCACATAAACAATCACAAAAGGTGATTTCCTCGTTCTATGTGTGCTGCAGAATGCAGCACGCATGGAAAGAGGAAAAAAACGAGGAGAAATGAAAACATTTCTCTTCGTTGCGCCTCCCCTGAGGAGGCCTAGCATTCAGACACATTTCCAGGTTTACGTTTTCTCGTAAATGTGGAAATGTGGCAGAAGCCATGGGTGCTGTGTGGGAACACCCATGGCACGCCCCTTTCACGCAAAGTGTTGCATGTAAAGGGGCCATATTTACAAGGACAGGAAAAGCCATGGCTTTACATGTCCTTGTAAATATGAGGCAGCAGGTTGCTCCGCCGATGTCACAAAAAGTGACGCACCGGCGGCGCAAGGGACTTGTAAATAAGCCCCTCACGGTTTGTGGATCCACATGGACCTTCCACATTGTAGTTTCTTGAAGAACTTTGTTGAATCAAGGTGTTGTGTAAAGTGTCTTGCTGGTCACTGACTGACGTCTCTTACCCTTTCCTCCTCGCAGGCGGAGAGCACCGACAAGCACTCCCTGCTGTCGCTCTACAAGGCTCTCAGTGAGCGGAAGGGGAAGGAGCGCTCGCTGCTGCACGGGGACTTCGTACCGCTACAGCCACCACCATCCCCCCACGTCTACGCCTACCTGCGTGTCTGGGACCAGAACGATCGCTTCCTGGTGGCCCTGAACCTGGGCACAGAGAAGTCCACTGTAGCGCTGCAGCACAAGCAGTTGCCCGAAAGCGCCACCCTGGTTCTGAGCTCCGACCCGCAGCGCCAAGAAGGCTCGGTGGAGCTGCTCAAACTGGAGCTGGCTCCCTCTGAGGGGGTGCTGCTCAAGTTCCCATATACGGCCTAATATTTGACCCTCTGCTGGCCTTACTACACATTCCACTGGGGACGCCCTGCTGTTCCTGAAACAGAGCCCCTCCCCCACTACCTCCATGGCACACTCCCAGATATCACCTGCTGCAGCTTATTTGAGTTTATAGAGAATTTCACGAATGCCAAGCTCTACGTGTGTGTTTTTTGCTAGTTGATTTTCATTTTATGTTATACAAGTCTGATAAAGTCTCCAGGAACAACTTGGAGAGATGACGCTGAGTTCTAACGCAAAAAAACGAGCTGCACGCAATTTTTATTTTACAGGAACAAATAAATGTGAGTCTGCTATAGTATAGTATGACCATTCACAGCGCCACTTAGTGCATACAGTGTACTCTGTAGACAAGAGCGCTGTCAATTAAGAGAAATGCTGTTTTTTAGGGAGTGCTCTGTTTCAGGACCAGACAGGACGAGCCTCAAAAGCTAACACGTTCCATTAAAGAAGGAGATTTCTACAACTTGTCTGTCTCTTTCTTTGGGGCCGTTTTCTCTGTTTAGTGATCTGAGGTCTTGAGCGTCTGTTAACCCACTGGCAAATCAAGGGTGCCGCCAGCCCTCATGAAAACAAGGAAAATGGGTCCTTAACCCAGTTTGACGGTAAAAGACAACCGTCATGAGTTTCCAGTGGTCCCCTCGCGACACTGGGCCCTAGTGCCACTGCACCTGCTGCACCATTGATGATACGCAAATGCAGTTTAGCTGCTACATATGCACGTTAAGGTCCTAAGCAAATTGGAAACTAAAATAAATGATCGTGGAACCATAAAAATGCATAAAATCCCCAAAAAAGTACCATTAAACAACTGATTTTTAAACGAGTACACTAGATTATATACCTGCACTGAGAGATTGTTTAATAAAAAATATTTTTTAAACTGAAAGTTTTAAAAAGGATATTCCCGCAATAACAGCTGTTACTGCAGTGTGGGATATGTTCTAAAGAAATAACAGCATCTATACTGAAGCAAAGTTGTAGCCTAGTGGATTATGAACTAAATTATTTTCATGTCCTCCCAAAATTTGCAGTGAAGTAAAAGAGGTCACAGTGAGGTGATGTGCCCAAGACTGTACAATCCTTGTATAGGTGGCTTAGCTGGGATCTGAGTGTGCAAATCATACACTGGACATAGTTTATAGCTAAGCTTTACGCCAAAGAACAATGCTTCATGCAGTTTCGTCTTTCAAAAATTGTACTGACGGTTTTACTGACTTGCACAGATCTATTTCACATCACAATTCAATTAGACCATATATAAGCAGGGTCACTGGAATTATGCAGTTTTGAGGCCACCACGTTTCCCGCACATTTATGGATTTGCCAAATAATCCATCATCTGCTGCGTAATCTCAGATTACAGCAAAAAAAAATATTGGCTCCAACGGATCAAAAGTTACTAAAAAATGCAGCGGCACATGTGCAGAATACCCTACGCAAAGGTTGACTGGTCACTTTTCTGTTGCTTATTTCTGTATTTGTGTCAAAGTGGTACTAATAATGTGAAGACTTTGAAAAGAAAGTGGTAACGTTAAAATGCCAGAACAAGAAGGTAATATGCAAAATGTGCCGCATTACTCTGCATAATTTACCTTTTCTTGCCACATCATTTAGTCCTAATTTGGTCCTCCCCTGCTGCATAATGCCAGTGGCCCTGTATACACGGTATCTTTCTCAAAAGCAACTTAGATAAATCAGGTAGAATCCCAAAATGTTAAATAGCACCACAAGAGAATTAATTTTTGACACAAGATTTATTGTCGATTTAGCAAACGGAGTGGATTTAAAAGTATATACTTAAGGGCATAATTATCATTCAGTAGCGTTGCCCTTGTGCCACACAGTGGGGCGCAAGGGCAACGCAACTACTAAGTCAGATTTATCAAGCCACCCAAATCACTGCATTGCGTTACTCTGCCCCAGGGAGGCGTTCATGGGTATTCCCACGCATCCACCTATGGATTTTGGCGCATTCGCAGATTTATCATTACAGTTAGACGTGAGAATGCGTCAAAATTCTACACCTCCCCAGGTGAGGCGTAACGAGGAAAAATATCTTTATTTCTCCTCGTTTTTCCTCTTTCTATGTGCTGCATTTTGCAGCATACATAGAAAGAGTAAAATGCCTCAGAGGATCGTTTTTCCATGCACAAAAACAATCCGGCGTGCAACGCAGGCACCCTTGCATCACGGCGCAAGGGTGCCTGTGTTGGCGATAGGCAGCAGTTTGTGCGCCAGCGCAAGGAAAGGACAGGAATGCGCCGTGTAATGTTAAATACGATGCATTCCTGCCCTTTCACGCAGCCCTTTACTGTCTCTGTAGCACAAAGTAAAGTGTCATGAAGCACTCTATATGCAGAGATCAGACACCCAGCATCCCAATGAAGCAAAAACAACCCCCAGCTCAACACAGACCCAACAGAGTTTCTTCCCATGATACAGGCTTTCCAATAAACAAGGCTGTGAATTGCAGGAGGGCTCCAATGTGGTGATAAACTTCCACTGCTCAGTGGGCCTTCGCAGGATGGTGGATTTTCTTTGTGTACACAGTGGTTTTATGGAGGGGAGAGATGCACTAAGGACCGGAATGCCTGACTAAGCTGTAATTTGGCTTAGCGGGAACAAGGGCCGAGCCCAGGCCAGTGACATATTTGGCTTAATCCTTGAAAGGCTTGCCGACTTGTACCCTGGTTAGTGACTGGCAGCAAATCAGACCGGTGTGATCCCTGGTGGCACCTTCATGCCCTGCATACTTTGTCAGGAAAAAATCCTAACACTCTAGGGCCACTGTACGGGTATCGAACACCCTTCAGACTTGCAGATGTTTGGAATGTGTGACTGTTTGCATTTGATGGATGAAGTTACCAAAACACTTGTACCTGCTCCTTCCCAACCTACCTTTCAACATGTTGCAAATTGTGTCACTTTCCAAATCGTTCTTTTCTTTTTGCATTTGTCGCCCTAAAGACCTGGCCTGGCAGTTTGGGCTGGACTGTTGAGGTTCAAGACTGATTTGCATATGGCTGGATCTAAATTGGAACGGCGTGGCTTGCAAAAAGAACGATGGATTTAACCCAGATCTGTGACTGGGGGCGAATGTTTGATTAATTCAGCATTCCGTCAATCATCTGTACTTTTTGCCCTGGATGCAGGGCAGGCACCAGAGTTTTACCTGCCCTTGGTGAAAATACACAATTATGTCCTGTCATTCCTCTCCCGCTCTCCATGGTGAGCACGCTCTTCCATCACACACGTTTGTGTATACACACCCAGGAATAAGTAAATAACTTATTTATGTCCTGTAGCCACAATGCACAAGGGCGCTGGCATCACTGTTTAATCTCAGAAACAGGCACAGTGGCAATCAAGGGCCTTATTTACAAGATTTTGCCGCAGGGCAGCGCCGCAGGCCTTCCTGCGGCGCTGCCCTATGGCAAAAGAAAAAGGCTGGAATGCGCTGTATCTATCAGATATGGTGCATTCTTGTCCTTTTCCCATGTGTTGGCACACAATGGGCTGCCATGCACCAACGCAGGCACCTTTGTGCCCTTGTGCAAGGGTGCCTGCGTTGCAAGGATGAATGTTTTTGTGCAGGAAGGGAAACCTTCACAAAAACAATCACAAGAGGCTTTTTCCTCTCTATGTGGGCTGCAGAATGCAGCCCACATAGAAAAAGAAAAAAACAAAGAGAAAGGTATTTCTCCTCTTTGCGCCTCCCTTTGTAAGTTTTTGGCGCTGCCTCAGAGTTACGATTCCTCGTAAATCTGGGGCAGTGTACTCGAGGAGACAGCGTGAGGGCTCTGGACGCTTGAAAAAGGAGATTGAGACGTGCGTAATACCACATACTGGTGAACGAGCGTCGTGATTTCGGACCTTACTACTTACACTTTCCCCACGCCGGAGGACCGTGTGGGTTGGAAGTATCACCACTCGTTAACAATCCTAATTGAAGACAATTAAGCCTTGAAAAAGTCGCGTGTATATGTAAACAGAAGCGACGAAACACGTGTTGGCTTTCGATCTGACGTACAACTCTCATGTGAAGACTCAACATAAAAAGAATAAAAGATTCAAGAAACAACTGTGAACTTTGTATATACTTGTGTTGACATACAAAAGCTACTGCTGTCAGTTTCTGTGCGACTTAATTTTACGTGTGCTAGGGATTTCAAAATGCACGCCGCTTTAACGCAGAAAAGTGCGTTAAATGGAACGATATTTATAGGCCGCATTAAGCCACAAAAAATGGCCTAGTGCTGCCTGGTAAATAAGGAGCAGTCCCCTGCGCCACCAGAGCATCGCAAAAAGTGATGCTCTGGTGGCTCAACCTCATTGTTAAGTTAGGTTAAAAATATTTATATAGCACATGGCTGCCCCGGCAACGAAGCGTCCCAGCGCTAAAGCAGAGCCCTGAGTGAAGTGGCAAGCAGAGAAATTAACACTGGGGGAAAAGCCAGGTCTTAACCAGCCTTCTAAAGGTCAGGTGAGCAGGAATGCAACAAATATGAAGAGGGAGGGAGTTCCATAAGGCGGGAGCCAACCGCCTAAAAGATCTACCACCAGATCTAGCTCTCCGTATTCGTGGAATTCTAGCAAGAGACAAATCTGCCGAGCGCAGCGCTCGTGTGGGTACATAGTAAGAGCATAGATCACTCAGGATTCCTGGGCCGATGCCTGTGAGAATCTTATGCGTGATACGTAGCGCTTTAAAACAAACTCTTTGTTCAAGGGGTAACCAATGTAAGCGATAGAGGAGGTTGGAGACATGACAGTATTTGGGGAGGGCAAAAATAGCCCGTGCCGCAGCGTTCTGGACACGCTGCAGTCTATTAATCACAGACTTATTGGACCCCAAGAGTAGCACATTACAATAGTCCAATCGGGCCATGATAGAGGCTTGGATGATCAGCTGCCGTGTTTGAGAGTCGAAAAATCGAAGTATAGGCTTTAGGCCTCGTAACAGGCCGAAGCATTTCCCAGCCACCGATTTGGCATGCACCTCCAAATTAAGTTCTTTATCCATCATAATGCCCAAGTTCTTCACCACAGGTTTGGGTACAGGGGGTATTCCGAGAGCAGGAGGCAACCATTCATTGCCCCAAAGATGGAAGTCCTTGCCCACCAGAAGGATCTCGGATTTGGCAGAATTCAACTGCAGGAAATTAGCCGTCATCCATTCCGAGACGGCCATTAAATCTGCTTTGAATTTTGCCGCATCCTGGCTGGGATTATTGGAAAGGGTGATCACTAGCTGGGTGTCATCTGCATATGACACCAGGGAGATGCCCCGGGCTTTGGCCATCAGCGCCAGTGATCTCACGTAGATATTAAATAACGTAGGGCTCAAAGCTGACCTCTGAGGAACACCGCAGCGAAGTGGGTGAGTACAGGAGGAAAAAGGAGGAGCAGTTACTTGGAATGTCCGATCCGCCAAAAAAGACGAAAACCAAGAAAGGGCTTTATTGTTGACCCCGATCTCCTCCAAACGATGGAGCAAGATTCCATGGGAGACCGTGTCGAAGGCCGCACTCAGATCCAGCAGAACTAACGCTGTAGTTCTGCCGGCATCTGATGTGGTCCCAGCTGTTCTACGACTGTCAGCAAAGCCGACTCTGTACTATGCCGTGGTCGGAACCCGTCCTGGGATGTGTCCAGTATTAAATTAGCTTCCAAATAGTGGGTTAAGATCGAATTAACATGAGATTCCGTGACTTTAGATAGGAACGGAAGAAGCGAGATTGGACGGAAATTTTCCCGTTTGGACACATCTAGTGACGGCTTCTTCAGTAGGGGGACCACTTTGGCGTGCTTCCAAGACTTTGGAACCACCGCTGAGGATAGAGATAAATTAATCAACTCCAAGCACGTAGGCAGAAGACCCTGTTGAAATTTTCGAAAAACGTCAGGCCTCAGAGGGTCATCTGGAGACCCTGATTTTATCTTGACAAACAGTGCTTCCATCTCTTTAGGAGAGATACAAGGGAGCGATACGAGAGAGTAGCTCTCAGGGCCTGTGCGCACTTTCCTCCTCATGGCACTGGGGGCATCACCTGGGTGAAAACTGCGATAGATGCAGTCCACCTTCTCCAGAAAGAAATTTGCCAGCTCTTCACATTGTAGGCTAGAGGATATGGTGCTGCCCGAAGCAGAGAGGGATGTAACCAGGTCCTTTAAAAGAGAGAATATAGTTTTACTGGGATTGTTACTTATAGTAATCAGGTTCGAATAATATGCTGCCCTAGTTTTGCGGACCAGTTTGTGATATGCCTTAATCACATTCCTGTATCGAGTTTTAGCCTGAGGGTCATAGGATCGCCTCCAGGCTCGCTCCAGGACCTTGCAGTTCTTCCTGGCTAGTATCAAAGGCTCATTGAACCAGACATTGGCCCGTGTACTTTTAGAATGTGTAAGCTTGAGCGGGATACATGTATCCAAGGCTCTGGTGACCCAGCCTTGAAAGAGCACATCAGCCTCTTCCATATTCAAGGATTTTCCAGGAGGTTGACTGCTCAAGGCCGCGAGGAAAGCCACCTGGTCCAATTTATGCCAGGGGCGTTTAAGTGAGGGGTTGTTATGGAGTAACCGGCGTGTGGGGCCAGCTAACACTAGTTGCACTGAAATGAGAAAATGATCTGTCCAGGCAGAGGTCTTCAAACTTTTGTAGGCTGAGCCCCCCAGCTGAATTTTTTAAATGTTGGGCCCCCCCCCATCCACCTGACAGAAATTTCTGGAATCTCGTACACCACATAATCGTCCGCCACCCACATATCCCGGGCCATATCCGGCAAATAATGTTCAACACAGTAAGTGTGTTTAGTTAACTGCAGTTTTGTGAGTGGGTGTGGTTAAATGACAGAGGCTTATTACACAGCTCAAAACTCAATTTTCCCGCCGGTACATTAGTCACCAGACACTGGTGAACCACACCTGAATATAAGTGATGACGCTTTTATTGTTGCCTAAAAACTGCTGGATATACAAGGTACTTTGCAGTGTCAGCCCCCAGTAACAAAACCAACCCCACCTTTCCAGCCTCCCAGGGAAACGCCTGATACCTGGAGCGGCCAGTCCGGCCTTGCTACCACCCAATGGTGCCCCTCATCTTCGCATAGACTGCTTCTCATGTGTATTTGATTTCTTTTATAGTGCTACTCGTCCCAAGTATGTATGGCAGAGTGTCGGAGTGCGTTACATCACACACATATTATATAAAGACAATGACTCATATAAATGTGAAAGTCAATGTACTTAAGATAATGGGGGCTACAAGGTGTAATCCGTCTTTCATCCATCATTCAGTCTTTCACCATTCATTCATTTCACTATGTCCTTCCATCTGTGTGCCCAACCATAGCCACACATATTCAACCATTTGCAAACCTATCCATCATATATCCTTCAATCCATCATTTCACTCATCCATCCACCCTTTCACTCATCCACCCTTTCACCCTATCCATCCGTACACTTGTCCATCCATACAGCCATTTACCCTTACACCCATCCAGCCATTCTTTAACTTACTCATCCATCCACCCAGTCACTCACTCTTCCACCCATTCACCCTTTTAGTCATCCATCCATCCTCCCTTTCTCTCTCCATTCCCCTTTCTCTTAGCCATCCATCATTCCATCCACCCACCCATCTACTCATCCACTCATGAATCCAACCATTGACCCCATCACTCATCCATCCACCCCTTCACTCATCTACCCATCCTTTTGTCCATCTACCCTCCCTTTCACTCACTCATCCATCCTTACATCCACCCTTTCATTCATCTGTCCATCCACCCTTTCACTTATCAATCCATCCATCCATCCATCATTTTACTCACCAATCCACCCATTCACTCGCACATCATCCACCCTTTCACTCATCCATCCACCCTTCCACTCATACATTCATCTATTTACCTTTTCTCTCATCCATCCTTCCACTCACCCATCCATCCTTTCTCTCATTATCCATCCATTCACCCAAATAATATATACAAACAGCAGATCTCCAAGTGACAGCAACAGGATTTTCCAGATGTAGACTTAGAATATCCCCTAAGCATGAATGGTGTTCGAACTTTCATATTCACTATTCTATGTCAGAATGACAGTTGAAATAAACAAAATTGAATGTAGTTATTAGCTTTGTGCATTTTTTCCATGTAGGCATACACGGGTTAACAGCCCAGTGGATGAGAAGGCAGAGGTAGCTAATCAGATACATTTGCCAGCATCTCACTGCTAATGGGTTCACATGTGTGAAAAACAAAAGACATTATTCACCAAACCAATGCGAGAAGTTGCAGGTAGATGTGACTGGAGACACGGAAAATGATAAAAGAATGACCTGTCACCCCCTCTTTTCAAGCACACCCTCAGCCGAGAAGTTGCTTCAGTTTAGTTAGAGAATGTACAAAAAACACTGCAGGTGCTGCCCACGAGGACCGCCAGTGCACGCCCTGTTATGTCACAGCCTACAGCGGACGTTCATTCCTAAACTCTGAGGAATAAATTTTGTGTTCCTGCGACCGGTGTCTGTGCTGTGGGTATGATGTAAGTTCCAGGCGGGCAACTGGGGGGGGGGAGTAAGATTTCGGGGGTGGGGGGCTAATTCTTCCAGCCATAGGCAGAGCGGCTCTAAAGAAGGGGTGAAAACAGAACAAAAGCCTAATTAACAAGTAAATGGTTTTTTAAAGACCTTTGAAGTACTCGGGTGCGGCTGCAATTAGACGTCGCCAGCCCTCGAAGCTGTCTCAGCCGGCTGACTCACACGACGGCGGGAGGGGGTGAGCCCAATGGGTGTTGCGCGCCTGGTAAGTGCATAATTGCGGGAAATTCACCAGAACAAGAACAACTCGAAATTAGTGAGATTGTGCAGAGTTTAGGATGGAGTGCGCGCCCCCCTTGAGAGGGTGTTGCGCCCCCCCAGGGGGGCGCGCCCCACAGATTGAAGAACTCTGTGTCCAGGTCATAGGAAGGGGTGCTTGTACTTCCAACGACTAGAGATTTGAAATCGGATCAAGGAGATGCCCTGCAACATGGGTTAATCCTGGGACCAATTGAGCCAGTTGGCAGGCAGCCATATCCCCCAGAAAAATTAGAATGTGAGGAGACTCCTGCATCTCTAAATGGAGGTTCAGGTCCCCTATGACATTAAAATTAGCGGTCTGGAGTGCTAATGCGGTGATAGCATCTGCCAGGGCTACTCTAAAGCTCTTTGATGGACCAGGTGGGCGGTAAATGAGTAGCCCAGAGAAAGTGAAATTTGCGGTCAAACTAATTCTAAAAAGCGCGCTCTCACAGTCTGGTATGTCATGGGGGATAAGACTACACATATGAGCTGCTTTATGTATAATTGCAATACCCCCTCCCCCCCTCTCCCCACTGTTCTATTCAGACTGCTCATTACGTATCCAGCGGGGAGGGCCAGGGCTGGTATGGCGACGGAGACCTCAGAAAGCCAGGTTTCCGTTAGAAATAGGACCTCAGGAGAGTGTTCCTGGAGGAGGTCGAACACCTCCGCATGGTGTTTGGTCAATGAGCGACAGTTTAAACTAAGAAGTATACAGGTCTGACCCATAGGGCAAAAATCAGTAGGGTGCCCGTGAGGGTTAGTCCCAAAGGTACACTGTCTGCAAATAATAGGGCAGTCCTCCGGAGCCCAACCGTGAACCCCACATACACCCTCACCTTGCTAAGCGACTAGCGCTTCACGTGTGTAGACTTGCCTGTGTACCTCTGTTGGAGGAGAGTGCCTGGCTCCTGGCGCCTTCCCGGCGCGGACGGGTGCAGACGGGCTTGCCTTTGGCGCGCCTTCGGCGCGTCCGTGCTGCGGCGAGCATTAAATGCCTGGGGGGCACAACGGGCTCCTCCCGGGCTGAGCTCTGATTGGCTGTGAACTGGCCAATCAGAGCGAGGCACTGCCGGTACTAGGCTCAAACGTTCTAATACACGCAGGCACAAAAAACGAATAAGTGCAAAGTAGCTTAGTTTTTTTTAAAAACACAGAGTTAAAACAGTTTAAAAGCAGTTTCGCCCAATTGTAAATGAGGCATCAAGCACGTAGGCTGGGGGAACTGAGTTGTGTGATCAAAGTTTTGTGCCACCCTAGGGAAATGCCTGGGTGTGCCAGGTTATTATAGAGATGTTAGCAACAACATGTTATAACAGCTGCAGGTCATAGGAGAATGCAGAGAAAGTGTCCTGTAAAGAGGGGCCCTGCATTTGGCTTGTAGCTCGATGTGGCTTGGCGTTTTCCTTCAGGAAGAGGCCAGTGGAGGAAAGGGCCAGCTGTGCAGATTTCCTCCTTCTCTGGACCTCAGTCTAAGCTGCCTTCAAAAGTTAATGTCACTCGTAAGTGTATTTGCTGTGTAGGCGAAGAGTAGACCTGAGAGCTGCCTAAGCTGCTCTATTCAGCCACATTTGCATATGTGATTGGGTACCAGAGAAAGCCTTACAGGTTGGATTGGGTTTAAA
Organism: Calotriton arnoldi; assembly: GCA_963921515.1. Taxonomy (NCBI): domain Eukaryota; kingdom Metazoa; phylum Chordata; class Amphibia; order Caudata; family Salamandridae; genus Calotriton; species Calotriton arnoldi. Next base: position 718,144 of record CAWUFW010009826.1, read on the forward strand.
TATGGTTGCAACGTTTCATTTTTTATGATCTTTTATATCACCTGGGACTTCAGTCTGCAGAAACACAAGGCCTGGGGTTTGAGCCCTGGTGGCATCATTGAGACCTACATACCTCTGGTCCCTCTACAAACACAGTCCGTCTTAAATTGTATTTATTGCGCTGGGAATGGCTCCTTATCTCTAGACTGTTCCTAGAATTTAGCGAAATTTAAGAAGGAAGGCACATCAACTGAAGGCAAAGGTTCAGCAGCTCCTTTATTATATATCTCAGCCACAGTCTTCAGTACAACTGTAGGGGAACCCAAGGCAAGATTCCACTACTGTAGCGCAAGTAAGATGCCAGGCACATTCACCCGTAACCAAACAAATCAGAAAATAAGGCCCAACAATGATCTAAAAATATGCCCAGCAGCAACCAATCCTCCAACCCCAAAAGGTTAGAGAAAGAAACAGAAAATACAAGCTTAAAGAAAAAAAAACTCGATAATGCTGATACATGATTGGTATTCCACAGGCACCCATCATCTGTTTTTACTGCACTTCTGAACAGCTTAACCACCCACATGGGAGAAGAAAACCTGTAAACAGTCTTCACTGTAGGCAGTGGGACCATCACAGCATCACATACATCTACTAAGGGAACACGCACAACCTTCCGTAGATCATAAAGGGATTTCCACTTCATCTTTTCTTCCTCATAAATTCCCACTTCTCCTGTGTCCCATAGGCCACACTGCTTTTTCTCTCCATCCATCCCAAGAATAAAAGAGGATTCGCCTTTCGTCCTCTTTGAAATTCAAAGGGTACCTTCCCCATAGTAGTATGGTTGGGGGGAGTCAGTCTATTCAACACCGACCACCTCATTACCTCCTCCCTCCATGCCTTACCAGAAGTCTTGGCCAACTGAATGGCCTCCCCAATGGCCCTGTTAGGTCTTCCCACAACCCCATTGCCCTTTGGATGGTACACAGTGATTTCATATGAGCAATGCCTCTAACCTAGAAGAATCTTTCCTTGTCCCACAAGATTAGTTGTGGGCCAATCATTATATGCAAGTAAACTACAAGAAAAGCATTTCCTCTAGAAACCCCTGTTGAGAAAATTAGTAATCGACCTAGTCTCAATGCTGTTCATTAGTTTCATCTTTGGCCCCCTGGGAGTATGTGTCAGCTAGTACCAAAACTTAAACAGGTGACCTTTTCCTCTGAATTGGACAGTGATTATCCAGGGCCAGCTTTTCCCATAGCCTGTTGGGAATATTTCTTCATGTCTTTCTCACCTTGTCACTCATGCAACAATATTCCTTCTCCGATGATCATTTCAGTTTAGGTTTTAATGCCAGGCTGTGAATAGTAGCAGTGCAGTGTAGCCTTAGTATTACTCATTCCTTGATGACCCTCACCGGCCAGGTCCAGAAGCTTCCCACGTAGAAGCAATGTCTGAATTCATCTCGTACCCTCACAAGCATGCTACCATATAGGGCCGCTCATCCATGACCATAAACTGGGTAGTTAACTCAGGATTACATTTTAGCTTTAGACCCCATCCTGTAACAACTCTTATCTCTAATTTTGCATCATCATTCACCGCTTGCATTCATTCCTCTTGCGTCACTGACTCCAATGATACTGAGCACATGCTCACAAAGTCCTCACGCCCATATACACCATCCATATCCAATACAGCATCACCTTCCTTCGTCAGGCATGAAAGAGAATCTGCCGCCTGCTAATGAACACCAGAAATGTGCTTCACCTCATACGAATACTCCTGCAAAGCTACCACCCATCTGATGATGCAAGTAGAAATGGAATCCAAATCATTTTCCCGAATACCTCAGCCAAACTCTTGTAATCAGACCAGATTTCAGAGTGCATATGCCACAGGAAATTCTTTCTCGATACTTCAAAGCACTGGTAATGCTTCTCGGGCCATCACTGAGTATTTCTTCTGCGACACCTTTAAGGTCCTGGAGGCAAACGCAAACCATCTAAATGACCGATTCTTTTGTTAATTGTACTAAAGCCGCTCCAAGGCCTCTGCAACTGTCATCCTTTATGACCCAGCAACTCGTTTTGGAATTGTGACTGTGCAACACTGGTACATTCTCGAGCTCAAGTTTTATTATTTGAAACTAATCTTCACACTCATCCGACCATTTGCACCTACCCCCTTTTTCAATAGCCTACACATTGCTTCTGTATTAGAACTCAACCATTCATAGCAATGTCGCTAACTTCTCTTTCTGTGTGGGTGATTTCAAGTCAGAAATGGCATTGACTAGGTCTGTCTTGAATTTTATCCCATTAAAAGTGATCATGTGCCCCAAGTACTCGCTTCCTAAACTTGCATTTCCTGCCTTTCAGGGTCAAACCATTCTCTCTCAGTATCTCCAGCACTTTCCTCACCCTACAGTCATGCTCAGCTTCTGATCCACCACAGATCAGAATGTTGAGCAGGAAAAATTAAACAGCAATGTAAGTGTGTCACAAAGGCTGTCACGGTTTAGGGGTCCTGATGTCGCTTACATTGTCGATGCAAGGTCAAGAGTGCTAAAGCCAAAGAGGCTACTATTACCGAAATGTTGGTTTAGGGAAAATGATCCACAACCACACAATTACTAAGCACCCTCAAATCTATGCACAAATGCAGCTTACCTGATGCCTTGTTGCAACCATGATTCCCAACTGCTCTGAGCATTCTATGGTTTTGATTATACCAGTTTGAGTCAGTGTATCAAGTTCAGCTTCCACGTTTTCACACTAAAGAGCATTCCTCTGACCGTGCTGACAGCAGAAACAGATCCCATTTAAGACATATCCTGTCCACATATTTTTTTTTAGGTATCCTTAGTCATCCCTGAAGACCTCTAGAAATTCTTTGAAGAACTGAAAGGCATATTCAGTTTGGTCAACATCCTGAAAAACATTCAATGCACAAAAAACTTCACTTAGCGTACTGGTAACTTAAGACCCAGGATCCAATAATATACTCATGTTTCCTTGGTGAGGCCAACTGAGAACGCTATCACCTACTTTGGGCACCTACATCTACTCTTTGCAAGATGGACCCCAGAACTAAATTTGGCCATAGAAACACTCTTAACAGCTTGATTGATTTACTACTGTAAGGCTGAGGGGTCTTATCAGGAATCAATAATTGGACTACATCCTGAAATTCCCTTCAATTAATCTCTTAAGAGATCAACGTCAGTCAAGCAACAGAAACCATGAGGACTTCCATTAATTTACCATTCATCTTAACAATGTCATTAGGATGTAACTTTGTCCCACTCACACCAATATGGAGAACTCTGTCATCCGACTTGCTTACTTCAGAAATCCTTGCATCCTTTCCCCAAGATTTACATATGCTGTAATGCTCTCTTTTTCTTGCACAATTTACAAATATCCTTTAGAGTGGAGCAGTCTGAAAAATTAGCATAATGCTACTGTGTATCACATCTAAAACAAGTTTGAATGAATGAATTCTGGATTTGTAGAGGGATTTGTCACTCACAAGAGATCATCCTGGCGTAATAGTGAATGCCGACTTGTAACTGTGCTTGGTAAAAAGAGGGAGGGCTAGGGGCCCGACAAGATTAAGGAGTGACAGAGAGTGTCAGGTGCGAGAAAGAGCCAGGTCTTCAGGCTCTTTTTAAAGTTGGCCTCATTGTCTGTAAATCGATTCGAACCTGGAAGTTTATTCCAGGCTTTGGCACCATACAGGATTTCCCACCCTGGGATTTGAGTCTGAAGTTAGGGATTTTTAGGATATTGTCATTGGAGGAGCTTAACATTCTCTGAGTCCTATGTTGGGTGAATCGGGCGGTGAGGTATTTAGGGCCTGTGGAACTGAAAGCTCTGAAAACCAGGACAAGGATCTTAAGTAGGACTCTTTTGTGGATTGGTAGCCAATGCAGTTTTCTGTGTGCTTCAGATGCTGAGCTCTGTTTAGGAAGTTTGAGTGCCAGTCTGGCCGCCGCATGCTTCACTATCTGAAGCTTGTGAAGCAGCTGCTTTGAACTTCCAGCATAAAGGCTATTGCAATGGTCAATTCTGTAGGTGATTAAAGCAAAGGCAACTGTTTTCCCCGCAGCTAAAGGAAGGCAATCAATTGAATTAAAGAGAAACACAAGTCTGCCACAGCGACCACTTGCGAGCAAAAGGAAAGAGCAGTGTAGAATTTGACTCCTAAATTATTTGCTACTTCGACTGTAGCAGGGGTGGGGACGGAGTTAGGCCACCATTGTGAGGGGGAAAACAGGTTGGTCTTTCTGAACAGGAGAATTTTGATCTTGTCCGTATTACATTTTAGGTGGTTATGTTCCATTAAGCAGATGATGTTGGCAAGGCAGTTTTTGAAGTTCTGCTCTGATCCCAGGGAGTTTTTATCGAGAGAAAGGATCAATTGTGTGTCATCCACATATGATGTAGTGGAAATCCGAAGGAGACTATCAAGGATATCAGAGGAGCCATATAGACATTAAATAGCGCGGGGCAGCAGAAGTCACTGATCATTCAGCTGACGAAAATTGACCCATGGATACCAGTTGTTTCTTGCCTGTAAGGAAAGATCTAAGCCAAGCTAATGTACTATGGGAGATACCGATATCTAGAAGCCGCTGAAGTAGAATGGTGTGAGAGATGGTATTGAATGCTGCAGAGAGATCTAATAGAATCAATACAGCATTAGTACCGGTGTCTAAGGTCATTTTATTAGTTTCGGAGACGTCCAGTAGGGCGGATTCCGTGGACTGCTTAGGTCTGAAGCCTGATTGGCAAACTTGTAATGAATTTGAGCTCTCTAAGAAGATAAGTTGGCCATTGACAATTTTTTCAAGCATTTTTGCTAACGCAGGAAGCAAAAAGATGGGCCTGACATTGGCCATGATTGAGGCATCCAAAATGGCTTTTTTAGCAAAGATTTTACCACCGCCAATTTCCAGGATTTAGGGACTTTGGATGTAGAGAGGGATGTGTTTAGTATATGGTTGATTACTGGGTTAACTGTGTCGATGACCTGATGTAAGATGGTGGGTGTGCAAGGGAACAGGGGGGATCATGATTTGCATGAAAGAATGGCTTGGTGCGATTGGGCAAGCGAAATCTCCTGGAAGGAGACAAATGTGTTGTTGGTCAGAGTGCTTTGAGACTGGTTCATTATGGACAAGGAGATAGAAAGCCCCATTGTAGGGTTACACATTTTTCTTAAAAAAAGGTGGCAATCTGATTGCAAAGAGCCTGTGAAAGGAGGATCTCGCTTGATAAGGCTTTGGGCTGTAGAAAGGGTTTTGATACATGGAAAGTCTTTTTGGGGTCAAAGTTAGCCTGCTCAATTTGGTTAGTAACGTAGGCTTTCTTGGCTTCCCTGATTAAGTCATGATAGGATTTCTGAGCCTTCCTAAAGTTGGTCAGATCCCCGGGGTTGTAGGCCTGGCGCCAATTGCGATCTATCCTTTTACAGTGGAGCTTGGCCTCGGCTAGGATAGGAGAAAGCCAGGATGCAGATGGGTTAGAGCGCCGTTTACCAGGACAGACTAGGGGTGCTAATTTGCTGGCAGTATTGGTGATCAATTGGGTGAGCAACTTAAGATCCTCTGAGAGCCTGCCGGAAAGGGGAGGGGAGGTATTGGACAACAGAGTGGGGTGAGCGGGGTTAATCATCTTTCCCCATTAATGAGTGTGGGAAGGCTGTTGCTGGCTTGGGAGTTAGGTGGGCTAGTGACATTGGGCATTAGTCTAACGGTTCTAGGTAACGATCAGACCATGATTGGATTACTGATTCCTCAGCGGTCAGTAAGGGGTGCTGTGTGAGTAGGTCTTATAACTAATTGGGGGAGGTCTAGAATGGTAAGGTATCTATGAGGCTAACTGTATCGGGGTTGCTAATATCTTCAAAGTGATAATTCAAATCTCCAGTGAAGTATGTATATTGGAGCAGTAATGGAGATAGGGTCTTTCAAAGAGTAGTCAAGAAGTCAGTGCCCGGTGACCGACGGATTAGAAACCAGCAAAAGACTGAGAGGAGCTGATTTTAAAGCAAAAACCAACATTTTCGGCTACCTGGGGGGAGGGGCCCATCTCAAAGGAGCTGTATTAAAGAGAGTCACGAGAGATAATGGCTAGGCCACCACCACGTCCCACAACCTTTAGAGTGGGGCAGTCTGTAAAATTTTCATAATGGCAAAACAAATTCCTTTCAATTTCTTCAGTTCACCGCCTCTGGCCTCTTCTTTCATCTTGACTCCTAGTTGATAGACTTCAGCTGAGGCACAAAAGTGTTTCTTTAGCTGACCTGCTTAGCCCAACCTGTGCTCAATTTGTTTTGGCAATTTCAATTACCTCGGACAGTGGCGGGTCATCCTTTAACCAAACCTCTTCCCAGATTTTATCTAAATGGCAATCATAAATTGGTTGCTTATATGCTCTTCAAGAGATGATCCACAGTGCAAGTGCCAGTGGCGGCTAATTTTCTTTAAACAGTTATGTAATCTTCAACAGACTCTGCCTCACGTTGCACAGGTATGTCGAAATGATGTTGCACAGTACAGTACTTACTTTTGGCAGGTAGATCAAACTTCTTCATGCAAATATCAAACTCCTTGAAGTCTATAGCTTTCTGTTCAGTTAATAAGGCAAACCATCAAAAGTTTCTTGCCCTCTGGGTCTCAACGAGTGCATTAACAGATCACTTTTTAGATCAAGCCTGGGCAGCGCATGCGCTGCTTTGCGAGGCATGCTGTATTCAGGTATGGACTTGAAGCTCTGCCCATATTTTTCATTGGCTTGTGTCATTGTCCACTGTAAACTGTGGCTTTTTATTGGTCAATAGGCTTAGTAGTCCCTCCTTAGTACCATCTTGTCTTATTTTGTAACCTCCCATGAGGACACCCCCTGTTACATGTGTTGTTACTCGGTAGGATTTAATTACAGCCTCCGAGCACTGTTTTCTCAAATAGCTCTTTCCTGCCTGCAACTCTCTCTCCTAACGCTTTAAAAAAAAATCTTTATAGCACGGGCGCCGAACGCATTTGCAATGCAATTGGTCTTGCATTTGCAAGAGTTTAAGCTATTGGCATTGTAAATGACAATGCCTTTTAGTTATCTGTTTTAAAAATAACACATAAATAAAAGGCATTGTCATTTACAATGCCAATAGCTCAAACTCTCGTAAATGCGAGATCTATTGCATTGCAAATGCTTGTTCTTCCAGCTGACAAGTTGTTACCACAGACCCGGACATAATCTGCAAAGACGTACTTCCACTTAGACCATTTTATTGGAGATTATCCTGGGGAGGTTTGAAAAAAACACAGGGACTGATTCACCCCATGGTTACAGTTTAAAATGCAAGAGGTTCTTAACAATACTAAATGAATGGGAAATGTGCTTAAAATATTAAATTAAATAGATATAATTAAAGGGTGGTGCCTGTCTAGACTTGCTTATAACAGACTAGTATCATCTCGTGTTAAAGATGTACTCCAGAAAAGCAGCAGAAGGCGCGTGATATACCAGAACATAGCAATTAAGGTGCGTGCGTCACCGACATGAAGAGGGCTTTGCTGCACGCAACCAGTGGTATCCTGTGGTTGGTGTATGCATCAAAGAAAGCAGTGTCAGGTGTGCCCTTGTAGTTCCCATAATTGAACAACCAGCAACATTAATAGTTAATGTTACCTCAGCGTGGTATACAACTGATATTAAATGGTTGGTGTGTGCATCACCAAAGTCACAGTAAAATGTGACAAATCTGTTGTACGCAGTGCTGGAAAGTAGGGGGATTCCAGCTCCAGCAGCTATTTCTGGGCCAGATCTGGGATCCAGCCAACTCAGGAAAATCTGCTGAATTTGTCCCGGTGTTATTTACAGACACCAGGACACAATTTATCAGCGCCTGTACGTTGTCTACATTTCATTCTGTTCAGCAATGTGCAGAAGGCTTTCGTATTTTCACTTCCAGCTGGGCCCAAAACAAAGGCCTGATTTAAAGGGTCATCAGCCCTTCTTTTGTTAAAGTACTATCAACCTGGCTGGGAGCCATCTTGAGCCTAATTGGACTCTAATGCAATGGAAGGAAACAAAGGCACACAACTTATCACTTCACAAGTTGTTTAGAGAAACTTTGATTAGGAAGCAGTTTTTTCACTTTGTTCAATCACCCCATTTAAGAGATGTTCATGCACAGTAAGAATGCCAGATATATCTGTGTGTATAAGTAATTACACAAATAATGATTTAAATGGCACCTATTATTTTATTTTACTTAGTTCTTTTATAGTGCTACTCATCCCAGTGTAGGGTATCAGAGCGCTTTAGATTACACAGAGACACAATAAATCATAGAAGTGTGGGAGTCAGTGTACTGGCAATGTTACAGAAGACAGTGTTATAAGGTGTAGGAATGACATATTGTCCATACTTGTCAACATTATGGGGTCAATTCCGATCCCGGTCGGAGGCGCACCTAATACCATTCGGTCGGGAAAAAATCCAGGCGAATGCCTGTTTCCCGAACGATCCGCACATACGTCCGAACGAGCAAGTACGATGCGCACAACTGCCCAAATCCCGACCCAGTCGTACTCACCCAATACAGGACCTGAACTCAGACCGAGGCGGATCCGGAAACGCAGAATCGAGCCGCACGGAAGCAAAAATGCAGCCCCGTCCGGCCGGACAAGTACGATGCGCTTCCCGTACGCGCCGAACCCGTCGCTACGCACGGCACGTCAAAGCATCCGGTCGAGGCGCACATAAGCTCCGATTCGCGCCACAACACGATCCACGGCTACGAGACGAACACGCCAGCGACGAGGACGAGGCGAAGCAAAGAGAAAGACGAACGAGACGAACGAACCATGAATCCCATCGTGCCGATCCTACCAATATTCTACCTCTATTACCGGAACAGGCACGGACGCGTACGGCGCAGAAGGTAAGTCAGACACCAACAACAAAAACAAACTACACGTACCCGACACATCACACACAGAGGGATGCAGAAATACTTACACCAGCAACAGCAGCACCATAGGGGCGGGATGGCCCTCACCAATGCCACACATACACATAGGGGCCTGTATGCCTACCACTACTACCACCCCTACCCAGGGGGGGCTGGATGCCTGTCACTACTACCACCCCTACCCATGGGGGGCTGGATGCCTACCACCACTACCCCCTTACCCAGGTGGTGCCAGATGCCTACCACTACTACCACCTCTACCCATGGGGGGCTGGATGCCTGTCACTACTACCACCTCTACCCATGGGCGGCTGGATGCCTACCACTACTACCACCTCTACCCATGGGGGGCTGGATGCCTACCACTACTACCACCTCTACCCATGGGGGGCTGGATGGCTGTCACTACTACCACCCCTACCCATGGGGGGCTGGATGCCTACCACTACTACCACCTCTACTCATGGGTGGCTGGATGCCTGTCACTACTACCACCTCTACCAATGGGGGGCTGGATGCCTGTCACTACTACCACCTCTACCCATGGGGGGCTGGATGCCTACCACTACTACCACCTCTACCCATGGGGGGCTGGATGCCTGTCACTACTACCACCTCTACCCATGGGGGGCTGGATGCCTGTCACTACTACCACCTCTACCCATGGGGGGCTGGATGCCTGTCACTACTACCACCTCTACCCATGGGGGGCTGGATGCCTACCACTACTACCACCTCTACTCATGGGGGGCTGGATGCCTGTCACTACTACCACCCCTACCCATGGGGGGCTGGATGCCCGTCACTAATACCACCTCTACTCATGGGTGGCTGGATGCCTGTCACTACTACCACCTCTACCCATGGGAGGCTGGATGCCTGTCACTACTACCACCTCTACCCATGGGGGGCTGGATGCCTGTCACTACTACCACCTCTACCCATGGGGGCTGGATGCCTACCACTACTACCACCTCTACTCATGGGGGCTGGATGCCTGTCACTACTACCACCCCTACCCATGGGGGCTGGATGCCTGTCACTACTACCACCTCTACCCATGGGGGGCTGGATGCCTACCACTACTACCACCTCTACTCATGGGGGGCTGGATGCCTGTCACTACTACCACCTCTACCCATGGGGGGCTGGATGCCTGTCACTACTACCACCTCTACCCATGGGGGCTGGATGCCTGTCACTACTACCACCTCTACCCATGGGGGGCTGGATGCCTACCACTACTACCACCTCTACCCATGGGGGGCTGGATGCCTGTCACTACTACCACCTCTACCCATGGGGGGCTGGATGCCTACCACTACTACCACCTCTACCCATGGGGGGGCTGGATGCCTGTCACTACTACCACCTCTACCCATGGGGGGCTGGATGCCCGTCACTACTACCACCCCTACCCATGGGGGGCTGGATGCCTACCACCACTACCACCCTTACCCAGGGGGTGCCAGATGCCTACCACTACTACCACCTCCACCCATGGGGGCTGGATGCCTGTCACTACTACCACCTCTAACCATGGGGGGCTGGATGCCTGTCACTACTACCACCTCTACCCATGGGGGCTGGATGCCTACCACCAGCACCACCCCCACTCATAGGATGGACAATGCATGACACAACCAGCACACTACAACCTAGGGAATGCAAGAAAAAGACATCCCCCAACACCATGACAAGCGTGTGTAGACTGTGTCAAATGCCTACAACACTGAACATGACTTTGAACATACAATGTGACCCCCTATCACATGTGCCACACATATATGTGTGTGTGGCCCCCACAATGCAAGCAGGCCATGACCATTGTGGCAATGGGGTTCAAAACCCCATCATCACAGTGACCAAAATGTAAGTGTGGGGTCCATAGCTGGAGCACATTTTGAACATTGTGGCAATGGGGTCTAAACCCCCATCATCACAGTGACCAAAATGTAAGTGTGGGGTCCATAGCTGAAGCACATTTTGAACATTGTGGCAATGGGGTCTAAACCCCCATCATCACAGTGACCAAAATGTAAGTGTGGGGTCCATAGCTGAAGCACAGTTTGAACATTGTGGCAATGGGGTCTAAACCCCCATCATCACAGTGACCAAAAGGTAAGTGTGGGGTCCATAGCTGAAGCACATTTTGAACATTGTGGCAATGGGGTCCAAACCCCCATCATCACAGTGACCAAAATGTAAGTGTGGGGTCCATAGCTGAAGCACATTTTGAACATTGTGGCAATGGGGTCCAAACCCCCATCATCACAGTGACCAAAATGCAAGTGTTGACAAAGAAAAAGCTGCAACTGCCAAACTGCATGGATGATTCCTGGTCACAGAACATAAAACACATCAGTGGCAAAGTGGTGCATGTGTCCCATTGCAACATAGATTGGGGGAGGCAAATACTGCAGTGCAAATAAGACATACCTTTGGCCATGTGCAGACAAACATCACCCATGGGGGCTGACACTGTCAACATTCATCAATGACACAATGACAGAAGTGACCATCAGAATGCAGACCCACATATGTGCACCAATGGGCACACAAATGCAGATACCCTGTGGAGACTGTAGATGTGAGGTGAACAGATAACATACCATGGCAGTAATGGGACACACAAACAATGATCATTGTGCTGACCGATGACCTAGGAGTCCCAGGGACAGCAGGGGAAACCCACCAAACAACAAACAGCCAATGGCACACCAAAGATATGCCAATGCAGTGGTGCAGATGCACAAACACAAACAGGCAGACCCACACTGCACATCAAACACAACAGGTGAGGGGGGGGGTGCCAGTGTCCCCAGGCAACCACACAACACATGAGGAGGCCTGAATACCAATTACACAGATGTGCATACAGTGCCACACAAAGGTAACTCATGGATCCAAATCCCCTATGTGGGCAATCAGGCATTGTCAGATGAGAGGGAGCACAAATCACACATGTCACACAAGCATGTAGGAACAGCAACTGACACAGCAAGACACAGACACACCACAGCACTACCCCCAGGGCCCCCACAATGTGGTGACCCTGGGCTGCATCACAATCCCACTGTGATGACAAAGCTAAATGCCGTTCACACTGTGAACCACAGTCATGTGTCCTGAGCAACAAACTACCATCACACCTACACAAGCACAAATCAATCAGCACGGCCAGTAAGCCAAGGCCAACATGGAGGCAGGGGTCTAGCCGGGCAACAACTCTCATCTGCACACACTCAACACCACACACCTCGACCTCCAACAATGTGCAGCAGTGAAGCACACATGCACTGGTAACATTGCACATGCACCCATGACAATCCCAGGGTGGTGGGTGGGAACCAAGGTGCAGAAACACATCACACATGGCCACTCAACAAGACTCCTGAATGTCTGACACAATGCACACTACGCTGTACATGGACATGACGGCAATACCACACCAACCAATGGCATCCCAGCCACAGTCCCACACCAATGAAGAAGCCAAGGTCACCCACAAAGAACACACATAGACAACTACCAACATTGCAGCCCTGACCCTGAGGAGTGCCAGCAGTCACACACACAACGTGTCACAATCACTGAAAGATAACACAAACTGGAAATCACATGACAGGTGTAAACAACAAGTGCCAAGGGGAATCCTGACTGTGACCCATCTGCGTCTGCACACAAACTCAGCCCTGACAGCAAACACACCTATGGGTGACACCCTGATGACCAGTAATGTGCCATGCACCCACATCACAGAGAATCCAGGGAGAAGACTTTGGGGGAACATAGGTCAACTCAGCAAGCATCACAAACAGGAACAACACTAGGGATCCCAGCATGCACAGCAAAACGGAAGTGAACACACAGACATGCTCATACAACACACACCTTGGGCGCAGGCAATGTCACAGGAGTACAAACTGCCATGAGGGGACTCCACTCCTGTGTGAGGAGAGCTGTGCCATATGTTGCCTCAGTAGGGCTCCATCATGTCAGCTGAGCACTTGGTCACACAGTCAACAATTAGCACCAAATGAAGGCTCCCGTCACATCAGCCTGGTCATGGGAGTGCCAACGAAATCATCAGCACAGATCCAACACACTTGTATAGCAATGTTGCACTGACAACACAGATGAGTCCTTCCCCATTGATGCCCAAACCTGCATGTCCAGTGGAGATGGCCACACGGTCAGGGAAGTAGACTAATTGAACAATGGCAGGCACAACAGATGTGCAGGGGTGGAAGCCACAGATGTGAAATTGCTAATGTAAGTAGGAAATCCCATTGCCAAATATTGAACACATGACACCCTCAGATGCTGCTAAGGATGACATGGATACACCACAGGATAGGACACATTCCCCCTGGACCACATGTGTTCCTGCACAGTAACACTTCATTATCATGAGACCAAATATCACCATCACTGCAGCAAGGGCATGGTTAGCATCATCAACAACATGTACATCAGAAGCAAAAGCACTAGAGAACAGAAAGGTGCTTTATTCAGCATATGTGGGTCTAACAGTTGATGTCCTTCAAAAAATAAACAAAGGCCAATGGCCAGTCCAACATGAAAGTCAAAACAGGGTGACAGTGGCAGATGTCACCCTACGCATGCCTGCACTGATAAAAACCAGGGACAATCCCCTCAGAGGGGCAAACGGGGGGGCAGGCCAGGCACCGCAGGGACAGGATCATGGCTCACCAGAAGGAGGCAGGGAAGGGGTGGTGGGTGCTGGAGAGCCACTGACAACTGCAGTGGAGGTGTCTGACATGGTGTGTGCCGGCACAAGTGGGGGGCATGACTCTGATGGTGTGGGTGCCGGCAAGACTGCAGGGGACCGTGCAGATGGAGTGGACAGGTTCCCCACTGCAGTGCCCAAGTCAGACAGGGTGGTAGTGGACTCCACTGCAGTGCCTACCTCCAGGGGAGGAGAATGGGGATCAGGTAAGGTGGGCAGGACAGAGGGGGAGGACACCGTCTCCACACCAGCGGCACAGACAAGCGCAGCGGGGAGTGTGGGGCCGGAAGAGCAAGTGGCAGGGGGAGAAGGCCTGATCCTTTTGGGGATGGTGTATCTGTGGGTGGGGGAACCTGGGGCAGGGTGTGGTGGGGGCACCTGTGGAGTGGGGGCCTGAGGGATGGAGGAAGGAGACTTGGTGCCTGAGCTGCAGGGCGGCGGCGGGGTCTTGCTCTTCCGGGTCCGGGGGGACTTGCGGATGGGGCCGTCAGTCGGTCTGCGCCTGGGGGAGGGTGTCCGGGGGCGAGGGGCACTCCGCTCCGTGTGGGTGGGCTTCCTCTTCCCCCTGAATGCTGTATCAGCTGGATCGGAGGGGAAGAGGCCGAGGTCACTGAGGAAGAGCCGCTGGGTCTTTGGGGTTGCAGGTGAGGCAACGGAGGCAACGGAGGGGCTTTGGAGGGAGAGGCAACTGTGGACTGCGCAGTGCTCGTGGATGCGTGTGTGTGTGACTGGGCCCCATCCCCTGTGAGTGTGATTTCAGTCCCCTGACTGTGCGTGCGTGTGCGTCTTGTCTGTGGCGTGTGTGTCTGTGTGCTGCTCGTATCTGTGCTGGTGTGTTCCTGTGCCGGTGTGTGTGTGCTTGGGACAGGTAAGGTGCTGGGGAGTGTGGATGGGGCAGAGACAGGAGGGGTGAGGGACTGTTGGAGGAGGGACACTGCTGCCGTCAGGGAGGAGTCCATGGACCTATTGCCCCTCTGTAGGGCAGACATGCCCGATGAGATGCCCTCCATGAACGACACCAGCTGAGTCAACAGAGTGGTGTGTGCATGGAGGACACTCAGCATCGCTGTCTGCCCTACATGGAGCTGGCGAAGGAGGTACACAGACTCCTCACTCAGGGCAGCAGGGGACACAGGGGCAGGGGGTGCGTGCCTGGCCCAAAGGAGACATGCTCCCGAACATGGGAGCCTCCATGGACCTCGGGAATGGGAGCCGATGGGAGGGCGGTGGTGATGGTGGTGGCGGGGACAGCAACACTAGCTGGGGTGTGGTGGCTGCTGACACCCACCTCCATAAGGGAGTCATCCTCCGAGCTGCTGTGATCCTCAGCTGAGGTGGATGGTGCTGAGGACTCCTCGGTGTGGCTCCCCTCGCCCTCCGTGCCACTGGGTCCCTCCGACCACTCCTCGGCTGCTGACCCAGTCTGGCTCTGCGGCTCCTCCTGGTCCGTGGAGCTGTCCCCTCCTGTGGCCGTGGATGTATCTGCAAACAATAGGGAAACAGACAGACATCAGTCACCTGCACCGAACGCACACACCACAGTAAGTACAGCACAATACAGAGCAAGCCCTGGCATCCTTAGTTGAACATTGCTAAAAGTGCCCAAACAGAATAGGAGAAGCCAATTGTCAGTCTGATCGTCAACCATGGCACTCACATCCCACCTGGCCTTGCACCCATCTGTCTGGCGTCCGTTGGCTGGCAATACCCCAGTGTGGACACATGCACCACCTACACAGTAGTTGGACGGTGCAGAGAACACGGTGAAGCATGTGAACATGCACACATCACAACTCTTGCCACTGAGTCAGTACAGGTGTCCGGATGAAAGGGATGCCCAGAGTCATATATGAAATGCATGTGATGCATACCAGCGACAGACACCATGATGCACCCATGTCCTGATAGCCATTGCCACTATGGTGTGCATGTAGCACATGTCACTCCCCTGCAGGATCACTCATAGGAAGTCACATGCCATGGCACAGGCATGCCTGCTAAGTCATACATCACTGTCTCCAGTCACATGGGCAGGGCAGCCACACAACAACAGTCTGCACTGTGTCACAATAGTAGGTCATGGGGAATGCAAGTCCTGGAGCTGAACAAGTGCACATGTACATCCCCCACACACCACATCATCTGAACCCTTATCTGTCCAGGTCATACTGATTGGACATATGGGTGACCTGTAACACAAGCCTCTGAACCTGAGCACCTCACAATCTGCTGTGAATGGGAAACAGCTGCATGGACTTCACATTCGCATACCCCAGTCTGCACGGTCAGGTGTTCAAACACCTATGTGTCACACAAGTATCGTCTCCTATGGTCACATCTCCGGTGGCATGCTGAGCCCCAACCGAGAAACACCCCAGCAGTCCTGACATCGAAGCCACAGCACACTGACACAGAGGCTGACACCTGAGGGGACATATCACTGAGCACAACGTGTCAGCTGATACACGGGAGTGGGAGTACAGAGTGCATTGCATGGCCTGGAGTAGGCATGACTGTCCTGCCCCACATGAATGAGGGATGAACCCTGGACAGTAGGCAGCTGGCTAAGTATGTGTGACACACGTAATATACACACTCCTGGGGCCCAAACATTGTTCCCACCCGCAGCTTGGGTGTGTGCCAGTTACCCCAGGCACATGTGGTGGATCAGCTCAGCAATTGGACCACATATCAAAGTAACACGCAGATTACATGTCAGAACACAGGCATTGTGTAAGCAATGGACCCACCCATGATGCCCACCACAGTTAGGGGAACAGATGCTGTCCCCCACCTTGAGTCAAGCAAACTGCAAGGACACAGTACCCAAGTGACACAATTCCCTGACTGCAAGGGCCACACCTGGGTATCAGATGAGGAGTGGGCAGTGCACAATCGAGGGACATGGGTCCTGGACCACATGACTGATGTGCTGTGGAAGTTTAACCAGGCCAGAGGAGGGCACATAGCATGGCAGACAAAGTTCACAATGCAGTCATGGACTCACCCCCTCCGTGCTGCTCCCTGGCCTTCAGCTGCCCATCCAGATCAGGGAAGACCACCGCCAGGATCCTGAGCATGTGGGGGGTCAGGGTCCGGTGTCCGCCCCTCCTGCGAGGAGGCGACAGCTTCAGCTGGACCCGTGCGATCCTCCGGGTCCAGCCCCGAAGGTCCTGCCACCTCTTCTGGCAGTTGCGGATCCGGCGCTTGTAGACCCCCACGGTTCTCCCTGCCCGGACGATGGTCAGCCATATCTGCTGCTTCTGGTGGGCATCAACCTGTGAGGATGACAAAGTGAGAATGCCATTACTACACATGCAACATATCCGTGCATTACACAGTTGGATATACATGTCTCAATCACAGGGGCACATGATGTACACAGGCAGTGCAACGATGGCTATGGACAGTATGCCAGCAGTCACTACATGGTATCATTGCCTGGGGAGTAAAACCTTGTTTAAATGCACTGTCACTGCACCATACCTGTTCAGTGCATGTAACTACACACTATGGGGGGTGACAACTACTCAGTGAGCCTGCTGGCCAGTGGCGTGCAGACAGTTAGCCTTGCTAGTCAGACAACATACACATTTAGGAAGGCAGTGGACAGCACACTCACCTGCTCCCCTGCTTTCCCATACAGCTTGCTGTACTGTGGAAGGAGGCTGTCCAGCAGGGCCTGGTTCTCCTCAGTGCTGAAGGCTGGGGCTCTCTCCACAGTACGTGCCATTGCAGGGTCCAGAGGGTGCAGATACAGCAGCAGTGGTGGTGGCAGATGTCGTCCTGGAGCATGTAGTGCAGGCAAGTGAGCTCTCAGGGGAACAGCCAGCATTATATGTGTGCTGCAGAGGCAGTTACTGTCCCATGTGTCCAAAGTGATAGGTCCAAGTCGTTAGCATCTTCTGAATCTGGCCAATCCATGGAATTGCACCACTTACACACGCCCACAGCATCCTTCAAAAGTTCAACTTCATGACACCCATGAATTTGCAACATTGTTGTGGGTGACCAACTGAATTTCCAGCATCAGACTCGTTCAAGATTTGAAAACGCGTCCGTTGCCAGGCCAGGCCATAGCCAATGGGTGCGCACCGATCGGTCCATTGCTGTTCAACGCGTACCCAGGATACAACGCGTACCCGCACACATTGAATGCAATGGGCCGGCCGGGCACACCGATCGGTCCATTGCTGTTCAACGCGTACTGCAGGATACAACGCGTACCCGCACACATTGAATGCAATGGGCCGGCCGGGCACACCGATCGGTCCATTGCTGTTCAACGCGTACCCAGGATACAACGCGTACCCGCACACATTGAATGCAATGGGCCGGCCGGGCACACCGATCGGTCCATTGCTGTTCAACGCGTACCCAGGATACAACGCGTACCCGCACACATTGAATGCAATGGGCCGGCCGGGCACACCGATCGGTCCATTGCTGTTCAACGCGTACCCAGGATACAACGCGTACCCGCACACATTGAATGCAATGGGCCGGCCGGGCACACCGATCGGTCCATTGCTGTTCAACGCGTACCCAGGATACAACGCGTACCCGCACACATTGAATGCAATGGGCCGGCCGGGCACACCGATCGGTCCATTGCTGTTCAACGCGTACCCAGGATACAACGCGTACCCGCACACATTGAATGCAATGGGCCGGCCGGGCACACCGATCGGTCCATTGCTGTTCAACGCGTACCCAGGATACAACGCGTACCCGCACACATTGAATGCAATGGGCCGGCCGGGCACACCGATCGGTCCATTGCTGTCCAACGCGTATTGCGAATACAACGCGTACCAGCACACATTGAATGCAATGGCCAATGTGTGCGCACCGATCGGTCCATTGCTGTCCAACGCGTCCCTGTACATGTCACTGGCATATGTCACCATGCCTGTCACAGGTGAACATATGCCAGCCACATATACTTCCCAGGGAGTGAGGGGCACACCTACAACACCACAGCCTGTCCAAACTGTATCCTAAGGCATGTAAGGCTGCATTACCTATTCCGTGTATGGGGGTGAACATGTTGTTCTGTGGGTGTCACTTGGGACAGCCACCCCCAGGCTGTGCACGTGTTCATGGGGACAGTATCCTTGGTGTTTCGTGTACATGACCACTGTGATGTGCAACTGTTCATATCTGAGCATGTGGCATGGTCACATTTCACGGTGGTGTATGTGTATGTCATGTCACATGCCCCCTGAGTCCCATGTGAGACGGTATGTTTAACCCAGGGTGACCCATTGGCACAATAGTGATGGTCCTCCACAGTCTGTGTGCATGTTGTGTTTACAATGTCTCGGATTTCATGTGCACAATGGGAGACAGTCTCCACATCCACGTTGTTTGTGCATGGACTTTGATGTTGTGCGTGTGTGTGTCACAGACGTCCATGTCTGTCCTGCCGAGGCAACAGGGACCACTACCTGTGGGGGTCATGGTTGTTTTGCTGTGGTGTATACATGATACGCCATGTCATGCCAGTGTCCATGTGGCAATACAGGGTCCCTGGGAATCTACCTGTCGTTGAGCTGTGATGCCTGGGGCACATCTGTCCTCACATGTCACTGTGGGGTGTGTTTGTAACGTGGCAGCAGGAGATGGGTAATGTGACACGTCCTCATGATACCCAATGGCACAACCTGGGACTTATTGATGCCACTTGTTGAACTGTGATGTTGGATGTTGGCCATGTATGTGCCATACATGTCCTTACGGAACTGCACACATCATGTACTTGTGCCTCATAATGATGTATCGTGTGATATTGAGTGTGTACAATGCCACATATGTGGGGTGAGTGACAATCTTTCTTTCTTCACCTATGCACTGCAGGGCACCAGCTGTCCATAGACCATTCCCTGACCTGGCAACGATGGTGGAACGTGACAGCATCCGGCGGTACCGCTTCACCAGGCAGCTGATTGATGATTTGGCAGTGCGCTTGGCACCACACCTGCAACCTGGCCGGCCGTACCCTACAGCGCTGACCCCCAAGGTGAAGGTGATGGCAGCCCTACACTTCTTTGCCACCGGTACCTTTCAACACACTGTGGCGACTGCTGGTGGGATGTCACAGACCATGTTCAGCCGTGTGCTCCGCGATGTATTGGAGGCTATGTTGATATACCTGAACCAGTACATCTATTTCCCTAGACTCCAACAACTCACTGACGTGAAGAGTGACTTCTATGCCCTGGGGAGGATGCCGCATGTCATTGGCTCCATTGATGGGACACATGTGGCTTTGGTACCACCACAGGCCCAGGAGCAGGCATACAGGAACCGCAAGCACTACCACTCGGTCAATGCACTGGTGGTCTGTCTTGCAGATATGACCATCTCACACGTGTGTGCCCGTTTCCCCGGTTCTGCACACGATGCCTACGTGATGAGGAGTAGTCGCATCCCGAGGATGATGTCACAGATGCGGAACCAGCGTGCCTGGCTTGTTGGTGTGTACTGACTTTGTATCATTGTGTGTGTTCTGCAATGTAGTGTTCCACCCTCTTTTCCAACTCAGCTAATGTGCAATTGTCTGTATGTAGGTGACTCCGGATACCCCAACATGCCGTGGTTGCTGACGCCCCTCAGGAACCCTGTGACACCAGCCCAGATGCGCTACAATGAGGCACATGGTCGGACGAGGAGAGTGATTGAGCGGACATTTGGTCTCCTGAAGAGCCGCTTCCGCTGCCTGGACAAGACAGGAGGGGCCCTCCCATATGCCCCAGCAAAGGTGTGCAAGATTGTCATCGTCTGCTGCATGCTACACAACCTGGCAGTGCGGAAGGAGTTGCCTCTCATCCTGGATGACGATGACCAACGTCCGCCACCTGTGGAGGATCCTGGCCTGGACCACGATGCCAGTGATGATGATGATGATGATGGTGATGTCCGCACACAGCTCATCACCAACTTCTTCAGCTGAATGTAAGTATCCAGAGATGTCATGTAACTGATGTGAGTTTGCATGATATGTGTTGGTGGTGCTCTGGTGCTGTTTGAGTGTGTCCATGTGCTACATGACTGTATGCGTGTAGCGATGTGTCCTTACAGGTAGTCTGTACTCCCCAACAGTGTTGACATGCTTACTTGGTTCTGGGTGGGTATCTTGTGACATGTATTGGGCATGAGTATTGCAGTTCTGTCCTGTTCTTCAGTGCTTTTGACTGTGTGTCATTTCTGTCCTTCACAGGGTACTTTCAGAGTCGTTTGGTCAACTGTGATCCCCGACACCGTGATTCTACTTCCAGGGTGGTAGCTGTCGTGTCCCTACAGGTGATGTGCGCCACACCCATGGACTTCCTTCCTTCTACACTTGTTGACTGTGTGCCCGCTGCCAGGTGGGATTACCTTGCATCTGTAGTGGTTACAACATGTTGCAAATGTGTAATAAACCTGTGCTTCACTTTGTGATGTGCGTTGTCTGTGGTCACACATTTGACTGACATTTGCTTACTGCACCAGTGGGCTAGTTGACTTAGACTGGGAATAGGTGTTGTGTCTGTGCATTGCACCGTATTTCCTGGCAACATCAGTGTAGGCAATGAGTCAGATGGCCTAGGTGTGTATTTGTTGTGTAGCCGTGGTGGTGAGTCTCCCTCATATGTGTCACGTTGCCATGACTCACATGCCTGTGTTGTACTTGCTGTAGCAGTTAGCATGCACAGTGTAATTTCGCTGGTCATCATCTCCATGACAGTAACCACGTTGGAATCACGACAGAGGCAGGTATGGTGTATTAGTGTGTTTATTGTCATACATGTGTGCGAATAGTGCACAGGATGGTGAGTGCTGTACATTTTGATTGCAATCCTAAGTTCCTAGATGAATTGGAAGTCCTGGTAGCAGAAATGTCCTGTATCAAGTCCACAGTCATCTGAGACATTGGTCCAACTTGTACTCCCCATGTCATGTGGGGGGTTGTGTTGCAGTCAACAGGGTGAACAGTTTGCGCACAAAGGTGATTATCCAGAACAGGTGTTGGCTTCCTGGGGGTTGCACATGGCCATCGGCCTCTCAGTTGCCCCTCCTCGGACGACCCCTCTTCTTTGGGGGGGACCCTCAAGTGCAGGCTGCTGCGGTGCAGGGGACTCTCCGCCAGAGTCATCCTGCCTCCCTGTGGCAGTTGCAGTTGTTTCAGCAGCAGATGTTGTGGGCACACAGGGAGGTGTTGACTGGTTGCTGCTCATCTGGCGGAGGCATTGTAATATGTCCCTATGCACCGCCGTCATCTCTTGCAGTGTGTCCCACTTGGACTCCACGCGGGACATGTGTGAGTCCAAGCGGGCATGATGGGCAGCCTGCTGCTGTTTAATGTCCCTGAGGAGCCCCACTACCTGGCTGAACTCTCCGGTGCTGGACTGGTACGCATCGGCTATGCGTGCCAGTTGTGGGTCATCATGCAGTCCAGACCCCTCTGCGAGCAGCGACCTATGTCTCCCACCCCTCCCACCACCCCTGGCGACACGTGCAGTACCTGAGGTGGCACGCACAGGTGACCCTGGGCCCCCTTGGGGGTTGTTGGTGGTGTTGGTGTCCATAGCCCCACGTTGGGCAGGGGTCCGTGTGCTGTTGGTGGTGGTGGTCCTTGGTCTGTCCGTGTCGGCAGGGGTGGCTTGTGTGTTGTCAGTCGTTGGAGGGGTGGGTGCAGGGGGTGCAGCTGGTGGTCCTGCTGGTGCTGCATGTTGACTCGCTCCGGAGGTGCCAGGTAGGTCTTCGTCATCCGAGGAGGTCAGAGGCTGTTCCACACCAGTGAGCTCCGTTTCCCCTGGATCCTGGGACAGGGACTCCTCAGCGTCTGCTGCTGTGTCCCCATCATCACCTGTTTTTGGGAGACACACACAATGTATGTTATGTTTCTGCAGGCATCAATGGTTGACACACCTGACAGTTGTGACTGTACCTCTGGATGCGGCCCTGTACATTGCATTGCCCTGAGTTGTCACAGTCAGAGGTTGATATTGGTGTAGCACATTGTCCTGCATACTTTGTGCATTTCAATTTGAATGTTGGGGTGTGTACATGGTCTGCATGGGTTGTATTTGGTTGACATCCGGACCTCCTTCTCCCCCAGCCCAGTTATCCCACCATGAAGCATGCCACACTTGCAGTGGGTTCAGGTTGACTCTCAGGATGTCAGTGAGTGGTGTCCTGCTGTTGGTGGTGCCCAGTTCCCAGCAGGGCCCTGTGCTCCCCACAGCAGTGCCCAGTGTCAGACATCTTGTCAGTTGTTTTCCACTCCCTGTGATGTGGGCATGGTTCATGGTGGTGTTGATGTGCGCATTGTGAGGGTGAGCAATATCTGTGACTACCACTCCCATCATGCTATTGCCTCCACCCCCCTTCCCAGCATGCCCATACTTCCTTCCTTTTGAGTGTACTTCACTGTGTGTGGGTGTGACAGCAATGGCAAGATGGCTGACAGTGTTGTCCTGCTGTTGGTTGGTGCCCAGTTCCCAGCAGGGCCTTGTGCTCCCCACAACAGCGCAGCATTGTCAGACATCTTTGAAGTGGCTTTTGACTCCCTGTGAGGTGTGCATGCTTGGGTGTGTTCTTGCTGGGCCATGTGGGTGGGGGATGTTGGGCTGTGACTACCACTCCCATCATGCTTTTGCCTCCACCACCCTTCCCAGCATGCCCATGCTTCCTTCCTTTTGACTCTGCTTCCCTGTGGGGTTGTGTGCCTGTGCTGACAAGATGGCTGACAGTGTTATCCTGGGGTTTGTTTTGCTACAAGTCCCATGTGTGTCCCTGTGCTTCACACAGCATGACCCAGGGTTGTGGTTCTTTGTGGGATATTTGATTGGTGTGTGAGGCAATGCTTTCTCCCAGGTGAGTTGTGTGTAGTTTGTGTTAGGGGGTGTTTGGGTGGAGCTGCTGGTGACTATGGTCAGTGCTGTGAGTCCTCCTTCCCACCCAGCCAGGTATCCCACCATGGAACGTGTTTCCATTGCAGGGAGTGCAAGTTGTCTTTCAGGATGTCAGTCAGTGGTGTCCTGCTGTTGGTTGGTGCACAGTTCCCAGCAGGGCCTTGTGCTCCCCACAGCAGTAGCCAGTGTCAGCCATCTTGTCAGTTGTTTTCCACTCCCTGTGATGTGGGCATGGTTCATGGTGGTGTTGATGTGCGCATTGTGAGGGTGAGCAATATCTGTGACTACCACTCCCATCATGCTATTGCCTCCACCCCCTTCCCAGCATGCCCATACTTCCTTCCTTTTGAGTGTACTTCACTGTGTGTGGGTGTGACAGCAATGGCAAGATGGCTGACAGTGGTGTCCTGCTGTTGGTTGTTGGCCAGTTCCCAGCATGGCCTTGTGCTCCCCACAACAGAGCACCAGTGTCAGACATCTTTGATGGGGCTTTCCACTCTCTGTGAGGTGTGCATGCTTCAGTGTGAGCTTGCTGGGCCATGTGGGGGGGGGATGTTGAGCTGTGACTACCACTCCCATCATGCTATTGCCTCCACCCCCCCTCCCAGCATGCCCATACTGCCTTCCTTTTGAGTGTACTTCACTGTGTGTGGGTGTGACAGCAAAGACAAGATGGCTGACAGTGGTGTCCTGCTGTTGGTTGGTGCCCAGTTCCCAGCAGGGCCTTGTGCTCCCCACAACAGCGCAGCATTGTCAGACATCTTTGAAGTGGCTTTTGACTCCCTGTGAGATGTGCATGCTTGGGTGTGTTCTTGCTGGGCCATGTGGGTGGGGGATGTTGGGCTGTGACTACCACTCCCATCATGCTTTTGCCTCCACCCCCCTTCCCAGCATGCCCATGCTTCCTTCCTTTTGACTCTGATTCCCTGTGGGGTTGTGTGCCTGTGCTGACAAGATGGCTGACAGTGTTATCCTGGGGTTTGTTTTGCTACAAGTCCCATGTGTGTCCCTGTGCTTCACACAGCATGACCCAGGGTTGTGGTTCTTTGTGGGATATTTGATTGGTGTGTGAGGCAATGCTTTCTCCCAGGTGAGTTGTGTGTAGTTTGTGTCAGGGGGGTGTGTGGGTGGAGCTGCTGGTGACTATGGTCAGTGCTGTGAGTCCTCCTTCCCACCCAGCCAGATATCCCACCATGGAACGTGCTTCCATTGCAGGGAGTGCAATTTGTCTTTCAGGATGTCAGTCAGTGGTGTCCTGCTGTTGGTTGGTGCACAGTTCCCAGCAAGGCCTTGTGCTCCCCACAGCAGTAGCCAGTGTCAGCCATCTTGTCAGTTGTTTTCCACTCCCTGTGATGTGGGCATGGTTCATGGTGGTGTTGATGTGCGCATTGTGAGGGTGGGCAATTTCTGTGACTACGACTCCCATGATGCTATTGGCTACACTGACTTGCCCAGCATACACAGTATTCCTTCCTTTCAGTCAGCTTCCCTGTGAGGTGGTGTTGTGGTGGTGGCTACATGTCTGACTGTGTTTGTTGGTTAGATTTGTGCCACTGCCTAGCTCTATTTGTTGTTGGGTTTGTACATGTCATGACACAGTTACATATCACTATGAGCTGGCATGTATTGTGTTTATCTGGCTGGCATACACATTTTGGGATGATCTGTTTTGGTTGGTGTGTATTTGCTAAGGGTGCATGGTTTGACTCTCCCCTTGACAGTGATGTGTGTGTATTGTGGCACAATATTGTGTACATTTGTTGTGTACTCACCAGGCTCTGGGATGTTTTCTAGTCCATAGACGCTCACTGGTGGTAGGATGGCCCGCACCTTCTCCTCCCAGGGCCTGAGGTATACTGGTTTGGCAGGAGGGCCACTGCCGGTGTGTTGGCTCACGATGTAGTCCTTCTTCAACAGCTCCTTGAACCTCCTGCGCACGTCATACCACCTGTTCTGGATGTCTACCTTTGTGCGCAAACATGGTGATTGTGCGTTCACCCTGTCGACGATCCTCTCCCACATCTTGGTTTTCTGCGACATGGGTGTCTGTTGACCAATGTACCGAACAGCTGTGGCTCTACCCTGAGGATCTCATCTACCAGGACTTCCAATTCACTATCTAGGAACTTGTGATTCTTCTTTGGGGGCATGGTGTTGGGTGGTGATGGTGTGTGATGTGTGTGTTGGTGTGCAAGTGAGGGTGTGTGAGTGTGTGTTTTGCTGGGTGTATGTGAGGGTGCTATTTGTTGTGGTGCTGCTGGTGTGTGGCTTGTGTGATGGATGAGCTGTGAGTGTGTGTGTGGTTTCTGTCTGTAGGTGTTGAGTGCTGGCAGGTAATTTGAATTTGCAAAGGATCATGGTAGGGATTTGTGTCCTTTATATGGGTGGAGTTGTGGGTGTGTCTTTGTTCCCTGTTTCCCCACCCAGTATTTATTTGCTTTGTAATTGCTTGTTTGGCCTTTTTTTGTGTTTTTTTTCCTTGGTTCTTTTTGTGCATGTAGGAGACGTTCTTCTGACCGAGTCGGACCCTCCAGTTGTCTCGTGCGAGCCTCTCAGATTCGTTCACGCTGTGTTTGTGCTGTTTTCTGTGCTGCGTACGCGTCGGTCGCGGGGTTTTGGGTTGCTTCGGCTCGCAGTTTTGTATGCGTGTCGGTCGTGCGGCTTGGGCCCCGTGCGACTCGGTCGTGTTTTCCACGTGTTGCATCGTACTTGGCAGGTAGGAGTTCGCAGGTACGTTTCGTTCGGGATTCTTCCTGGTGCGTGTCGGTCGGTTTGTTTCACGTGGTTTTCCGGCCGGATGGCTGTTTTCCGCGCCGTTCGGTCGTTCGGCTTGTATTCCGTACGCGTCGGTTGGATTTTGCACGCTTCTCATCGTACTTTGCGGGTCGGGCTGCACCGGTACGTGTCGGTCGGTATTTATTCCGGCTCCGAGTCGGTCGGTACGTTTTCCGGCCCGAATCGGAATCGGCCCCTATATGTTAAGAATGAATGGTTGGGAGAAACACAAAGTCTGGATGTAAAACATAATGCAGTGTTTGGTGTTGTCTGTACCAGGGCACAAGTGCTAAAAAAAGAAGTGGGGGGACTAACCTAGTTAATCAGTATGCAAGTGGCATCGCAGCGCGTGGCATCGCGGCACGTGACATCACAGCGTGTGACATCACAGCACGTGACATCACAGGAACTGGCATCACAAGAAGTGACATCAGATCTTAAGCCCTCACATATATGTTTAGCAGGTGTATCATGAGTACATTTGAGCACATTTCGAGCATACTTGCAAACCCTCCTGATTTAGACAGAAGATTCACACTTTTGTACGCTACACATAAAACAATGTTACCTTTTATCAGAGTTAAGTTTTCTCTAGCCATAGTGCTTTAAAAGAAATAGTGATATTTAAATTATTACAACGCCTCCTCAGGGGTATAAGCGCTATATAAATGCTATTTATTTTGTGCAAATGCTGGGAAACATCAACACATCTGAAATGTCTACAGTGCGTGCATATCTCCTAAACAGAGCCTGAACAAAGTTAAAAGCTGCCTCTCTTAAATATGTGTGAAGTGCTAACAAGGTGTGAGCCTTTGTTTCCCCTCTGCTGCATTCGCATCAGGTGTGAGGCTCCTGACCTCTCCCAGCCAGGAGACTCCAACAAAAGGAGGCCTGATGACCCCTCCGATTCGGCCTTTGTTATGGGCCCAGCAGGAGTCAGAACTAAGGGGTCGATTACGATGGCGGTCGGAAAAGCATACCGACCGCCATGGTAGCGGCAAAAAACCGCCCGCATGGCCAACGGGAAAAACGCCGGATACATTACGATGAACCGGCAGAATAATCCGTCCGCGGCGGCGGGAGACAACGAAAAACCGCCCGCACTCGCCGGACCAGCTGAAAATCCGACCGCAACGGCCGGATACTCAGCGGAAAAGCCAAGAACCGCCGCCATGCACACGGAGTAACCGCCCGTGACATTATGACATCCCCGCTACCACCATGGTACCTACCTATGAATCCGACCGCATCGTGCGCGAACAGTGATGAATCCGATAGGCGGCGGAAGGGCTGCAGCATAGCCACCGCTGCCGAGGAACCGCTGCGGAGGATCCGCAAAAAAAATGGCGGACGTAGAAAAAACACGAAAAAAAATACAAACAATGCACACACTGAAGTAGACCTGTCCCAATACAAACCAAAAGTGCCCAATGACAACAGCCCCAGAAATTTCAAAATAACCAATCACAGGACAACACACACAACACACCTGACAGCAACATACCAGCTTGCCACACCCCCATAGCCGAGCATAAAACCAGCCCCTCCCTGACCACAATCCTTTGCTACACTCCACAACTGAAGGTCCCAACCCCAGAGAACAAAGGAGAGGCAAACCTGCACACATCACCACCACAACACACACACCACCTACACCACCCACAACACCACAACACCCACACAACTGCACCACAGAACATCTGCACAGCACACACCATGGCACCACACAAAATGCCAAAATTCACTGATTCAGAGCTTGCAGTCATGGTAGATGAGATAATAAGAGTTGAACCACAACTCTATGGCAACATGGTCCAACACACCCCATTAGCCACAAGAACCCAAATGTGGGTGAGGATAGTCAATAAGGTCAATGCAGTAGGGACCACCCCCCGCAACAAGCAGGAAATACAGAAGCGGTGGCATGACCTGAAGACCGTGGTGAAGAGGAAGAGGGCCAAGAACCGTCAGCTGGCTGACGGGACTGGTGGAGGCACTCCCATCCCACCCAAACCATACAGTCCGTGGGAGGAGAAGGTCCTTGGAATCCTACATCCAGAGAGTCTTGAAGGAATCCGCGGGGGACTGGAAGCTGGTAAGTACAAACCAATGTATATCATCACATTGCCATGTACCGTCTTGCACAAATTCAAACCTACAACCCCTAGGCCAAAGGACATTCGTCTGACCCACAATACCCAAAACAGGTCACACAGATGTAACCACCACTCAACCTGATAAAGCACAAAGCTAAACAAAATCAACTGGGATGCATGTGTACAGACAAAAAGCACTACAACACACACCAGGCCCCCTCTCCCACCCCTCAGCAGGATGGAGCACCCCACCCAGAAGCATGTGTCAGCCATTGAACGCTCCCCCACCACCTAACAGGTAGGTAGCCATCTTCACAGGGATGGGGAATGTGTATCTGGAGGCAGCACAACAACTCCCAACAGGCCCCCCTCTCCCACCCCTCAGCAGGATGGAGCACCCCACCCAGAAGCATGGGTCAGCCATTGAACGCTCCCCCACCACCTAACAGGTAGGTAGCCATCTTCACAGGGATGGGGAATGTGTATCTGGAGGCAGCACTACAACTCCCAACAGGCCCCCTCTCACACCCTTCAGCAGGATGGAGCACCCCACCCAGAAGCATGTGTCAGCCATTGAACGCTCCCCCACCACCTAACAGGTAGGTAGCCATCTTCACAGGGATGGGGAATGTGTATCTGGAGGCAGCACAACAACTCCCAACAGGCCCCCTCTCACACCCCTCAGCAGGATGGAGCACCCCACCCAGAAGCATGTGTCTGTAAGTAAAAACCAAAGTGACACTGCACAGGTAATCAGACAGTGCATGCACACCACCATCACTCAACAAAAGCATTGAGAGACATGACAACATGAGGCTCTACTTCACACAAAAATAGAAAAGAAAAGCACAGCCATTGACAGGATGCAGACAGCTCAGCGTACGTAACTGTGACAGAAACAGAACTGTGACTCTCAACAAATATGTCCAAGCAAACGGGCCTCTGACATGCATCACCCAGACTTCCCTCTGTAGCGTACATGGGTGCTGATCATGAAGGACCATGGGAAAAACAAACTAGCATGGTCTGCTGTATAAAGAAATACAAGCACAGGACATGTCAACGGTATGCATGTGATGACAATGGCTAGTCCATGCACACAGGTAATGTCTGCCAGGCAGAGTGATCAGCAAAGATGCTGAACATCAACTTGTAGTCATGCCAGTTGTCAGATGACAACCTCACATTGAAATCACCAATACTAGACGTGTGGCATGCTAACCAATCACAGGTCACACCATTGTGAAATGATGAATGTAACTCCACTTCATGGCATGAGGCACATCACTGTGCAGACATACAATGTGTGAAAAAGGCAACTGTGTGTAGCATAACATGTAAATAAGAGACATCAAACACAGCAACCCTGAGGTGTGTAAGGCAATTACCATCTACTTCCTGTCCCACAGGTGACCAACAACTGACTGCAGAGGACGACAACCTCAACCAGCACAGCCAGTCACCAGCTCCCGAACATCTCCCCTCGGATGCAGACTCCCTGGATAATGAGGAGGAGGAGGACCAACCCGGACCATCTGGTGTGGCAGGGCGTAATGTGTCCCAGGACCCCACAGCCCCACCACCCTCAGCAACAACATCAACGCAGAGCCCTGCTGCAACGACCTGTGCCACCACCACCTCCACCACCACTACCACTACCACTGCTGCCTGCAACACTCGCCCTGCTCCAGAGGCCAACCAGACCACAACAACTGCGGAGGTACGGGAGAGTAGGCCGGTGCCCACAGGAGGGAGGCAACAGGGCCGTGACAGCAGGCCAGGTGTGAGGACAAGGCTGACCCAAAGGGAACAAGACCCTGGCACTGAATCACTGGCACACATTCACAGAGTTGTGGGGGCCTATGAACACGCCCAGGGACAGTTGAGGCAGGCTCAGCAGGATGCCCGTGAGCAACAACAGATGCTGCGCTCAATTGACAACCGCATGGGCCAACTCGTGGCCTGCATGGGCCAAATCAGGGACCTCCTGGGCCAGCTAGTGGGGGTCCTCAGGGACAGGCATGCGGCACCGCCAACACCTACAGCTCCCTCCGTTGTGCCGCAGGATGACAGACCCCCATCCTCCCCTGCGTCCAGCGAGCATGGGGACTCATCAGACACCACTGGCCATGCACCTGTGTCCCCCCTGCCAAAAGAGCAAGGGGCCGCCCGAAAAATCATTGGGAGCATCCCGTGGCAAAGCACCTGGCAAAACCCAGTCAAGTAGCCAGCCATGATGGCACCCCTCTTCACCCTGCTGTGTACCCTGCAGACTGTCCCCACACACAATGCCGTGGGAATGGCAAATGACTGTTGGACTGTGTTACCATACTGATCTAGTGTATACTCTATTGTCTCATCTACCATCACTGACAAATCTGTTATTCACCATTCACAAATCTGTAAATATCCACATCTACATCAGATGTATCCACTGTAAATAAACACTAATAACGCACCAATGTAGTTGTCACTGTTCCATGTTCATCACAGTATGTTAACTCACACCCATGATTACAATGTCACAGGAGCAGGGATACTCCGCAGGCAAGTAGAGGCTGAAGGGACCTAGGAAAACACAACAGAACATCAGTTGCTACTCAGGTGGTGGACTAACAACCATCACACAACACAGCACATCAAGGTACGACAATCTGCACATGTCACAAGGAGCAACTGTACCAACATAGACATCAAGTAGCTGTGTCAAAAGATCCCTTACCATACACATCTGCAGCCAGCACTGACTCTGCAACATGCTGTAGTCACAAAACTCACATACACATATTCATCAAGCACAACATCATCAGACAACAGCCAGTTTTGACATTGCCACTGACCATCAAGTGAAGTAGTTGTTGATGAGCTGCTGACGCTGTCCAACACCTTCCTCCTCTCCACTATCCTCGTCACTTGACGTTTGGGTGTTTGCAGGTGGGGGCTGTGGCTGGTCATCATCATCCTGGATTAAGGGGATCCCCTTCCGCACGGCCAGGTTGTGTAGCATGCAGCATGCTACCACTATCTGACACACCTTGACGGGTGAGTACTGCAGAGCCCCTCCGGTCTTGTCGAGGCATCGAAAACGCGATTTCAGGAGTCCAAATGTTCGCTCAATGACCCGACGTGTCCTCCCATGGGCATTGTTGTAGCGCACTTCAGCTGGTGTCCTGGGATTGCGAATTGGACTCAGCAACCAAGGTCCGTTGGGATATGCAGAGTCACCTAAGTGTGAAAGACACATACAGATTGAGTGTCTGACATGTGTCCGAGGGCCGCGAGGGAAACTGACGGCTGTGGTTTGTCCCTTTCCTGTTCAAATTGAAGAACCTGGCGCCTAATCCTTATGGGTCCCATACCGCATGATTTCAGCGGTTGACGCGTTTTTTGAGAGAGATCGATAGATGCAGTTATCGTCTCTTGGGCGTAACCTAAGATTGTCTGATCACAGCGCCTCATTTTTGTGGTAGCTACTTGATAGAAGGGCTCACGCCGCAGGATCTTAGCGGAATTCTGGAGTGATTCGTCCCCTACATTTCTCCACTTCATTGATTGAATCTTGACTTATTGGATTGATTCCTATCCCACAGACCACGACCGTGGTCGGGTTCTCCCCTCTTTTCCCTGTCCTGAGGAAGACCCGTAGCTGAGGAGTCTACTTACCCTTTGGCATTAGGGTCGAAACGTCGACAAAACCCCTAGGGGCCTACACTCTACATCTATCCCTACCACCATTGCCTTTTTTGAGATTGAGTCTCAATCTTTGAAAGATAAAGTGATACTGTAAATGCAATTAGGGGTAGGCCCACAGCTGTAGGGTTACCAGCTTTATATTTTGGTTGGATCCCTCTTTTGGAATATTTTAATCTGTATTTTGTTAATATTCTTTGATGTACTCTTATCCTGTCTTGCTATCTCGCACATGAGCACTTATTTCTCACCCCCTCTTTTCTTTTCCTTTGAAAATAACCGTGCAATATCGCATATCTTGTGTATGTTTTCCATGTTTTGGATATAAAGAATTAATTGATTATTTGTGACTATTGAATTGTTTATTGGATGTGTCTGTACTGAATTTCTTAAATATACTTACTAATTGAAGTATATTCAGGTGTGTTAGGGACCAACTGTTTTCCTTACTGATCGACACCCAGGTCCCTTGACACTTAAACTGGGTTACCCCATTTTTTATAATGATGTGTCCGAGGACAGCATGGCACACAAACAGCACACGACTCGACCCTTTGTACTCACCCACAATCCATGCCCGCTCCGGCGCCCGATTGGCCATCAGCTGTGGTAAAATGCTGTTGCGCATTATGTGTGAATCGTGGGCTGATCC